>NW_024121255.1:4879340-4920877 GCF_016745375.1 Pimephales promelas
TTATACGTTTTACATCTATCCAAACGTACAAAAATACGTAGCGTTATCATATCTTTAAAAATAAACGTATTAAACCTACGTATTAACAATGAGACATATTAGGTTAAGGACAACGTAATCGCACTGCTTATACAGTATGTTGGCATGTAACGTAACTGCGATTTGCAAAATAGTTTCCTCAGAACGTATTTCGTGTGATACAGGGTTGGAACCATGATACATGTCATTTGAAAAAGTGAAAACCACTTTTAGGCCATGCTTCATATTTGTGTCTTACGACACGATATTCTCACACCAGACATGTTTTCCGCTTCCGATTGGTTGTCCCGTTGACTGTCTTTTCCATTACTAAGCATAAGGGCCAAACCTCAAGGCCTCTATTTTTAAGAAGTAGGCGAGTGTTCTGACAACATAATACACATTATTTAATACATATGTAAATATGTCAAGTGAGACTCACAGAACACCATTCGTCATCAAAAAAAGTGGCGTGATAAGTCATGAAATGAATAACCACATAAGCACATGGAGGAATAAGCATGAAGAACTTTGAAATTCAGTTTCCTTCTCACATTTTGATTTTGGTTAGTTAGCTAGTTAGTTAGTTAGTTAGTTAGTTAGTTAGTTAGTTAGTTTATGTAGGGTACTTGACTGTATAAATAGTTAGTTAGTAAATGATAGTTTGTATCATTTATAAAATAATTAATAATTAAACAACTTTAGTATTACACATTGGTTGCAGCAGAGATAAAATGGGATCTAAGTGCAGCAGTCTTTATTCGGAAACAAACTCAAATCTTTACGCAACACTCAAGAACAGGAACAGAACAACTAACTTAACACAATGTAGAACTGACAATGAACTGTAAGACACATAGGGCTTAAATAGACAGAACAAACCAATCAAAAAAACTGAGAACTAAATCATACCATATGTGAGTCATACTATACCATATGACAGTACCCTCCCCCTTCAGGAAGGTGCATCCTTGCATCATAATACATCCAAGGGTGGGAGGATTGGCGCATTGGAGGCTGGTGAGGGGTGGCTTAGCAGAATATGAAACATCAAAAAAAAAAAAAAACATTAATACCTGTAGTCATTGTTGTAAATTATTTTAATTAATTATTTTAGTACCATCTCAAGAAAGTGTGTATCTATAGCATACATTTTATTTCTTTTTTTTATTTATACCATTTATATGCGAAAAATATGTTTTTCGTGCATATGATACACAGTTTTCAAGTGCATACTGTATGATGCACAGTTTGTGGCATACGCACACACTCCACACCCCTAAACTCAAGGGTTTACAGTGCATACCATTTACATTTACATTTATTCATTTATCTGACGCTTTTATTCAAAGTGACTTACAATTGCTATATGTCAGAGATGCAAGCCTCTGGAGACACATTGGTGGAATCGCAGTGGATTCAAACTAGGGTCGCTCACACCAAAGGCATGTGTCTTATCCACTGCGCCATCACCACCACTCATTTGCATGCAAAACTATTTTTGGCGTATAAATGGCACGACAAATAAAATGTGTGCTAGATACGAACTTTAATGAGATCATGTTGTAAATTAACGTAAAACGTAAAAAAACGTAACGTAGCGTATACTCACCTGGAAAATACTAACCTCTCTGTCCATGTTCTGATGTCAGTCAAAACCTGACAGTCAATTATTGACATTAGTCAAAAGTCAAAGTGTGTTATTTAGATTCTATAATTGCACTGATTTCTATGAAAATGCATTCAAACTTATTATGTAATAGATATGAATCAAAAATGTTGTTTTTGTATGTATTTGCATATAGTAATTAACTTTGGAAAAAAATGTATTTGCATATAGTAATTTACTTTGGGAAAAATTGTATAATAGTATAATACTGTGAGGGTTCAAGTCCTCCCTCTCTCTGAAACTCTTATTTTACCACTAAACTCCCCTCCTTTATCCATTTTTTTAAACAAAACAATTTTAAGGCCATCCCATGTTACAGAAAAAAGTAGTAATATAAGGAGTAATGAGTTTAAACAGGGACACTAGTGGATGGCAAATCAACTTACAACAGCAAACAACTCAAAACACCCAGTGTGTGGGATATTGAGCAGGCAGGTACATTTTCCTTTATTTTTTGTACCAGTATTATTTTTTATTTTTGGAAATTAACATGTACCACTTAAC
This sequence comes from Pimephales promelas, assembly GCF_016745375.1. The sequence continues at coordinate 4,881,532 of NW_024121255.1, forward strand.
AAACATCATGTTTTTGCAGCGACCTGTCGGGTAATTTGCAAGTGACATGGTTATGTGCACTGTATTATAAATCACGTTGAAAGAGTCTGCAAAGAAAATGTCTGTAATGTTTTGAACTGCTTTCTTGGTTTTCTGACACAATGTAAGCCCATTTTTTTTCCTGCTGAGAAGCCAAATATTTCTGCATTAAAGGACAGTGAGTCCATTACCTTCAACATGGGGGCGTCCATACAGAGCTCCAGTGGATTTCAGGTGATGTCTCTTGTCACCACACTGAGTCTTAGTTCCTCATTAGGAGCAGATCCTGAGCCAGAAGATGCTTCTGCAGCCTCCTGCCTCCAATTAGCTTATCTATTGGCTGTCAGCAACACCATCCAGAACAACTTTTATGTTCAAATAAAAGGCTAAAGAGCCCTGCCATTCTTCATCATACATAGATAATCACTTAAATCCTGATTCTATACTTAAAAATCTGTCCAGGAATAGAACTTGGTGACTTAAGTTACCTGAGGAGGTAGATGGGACCAAAGTGCAGTACAAGTGAAAATGCTAAAATACACAATGCATTGTTTTAGGTTTATTTTAAAAAATGTTCATTTTATACATTTGAAAAAGATTAATGGTGTTTGATGCTTATTAAAGGTGAATTCTGACATTTTGAATCTGTTGATGCTGTCACATTCATCTGGACCAAAGAAGGACAGATGTTTGACCCGTCCATGGTGTAGTTAGTCTCTGAGCCTCTTTTAGCAGCAGGGCTCATGAGGTCAGAGAGCTACAGCTCATCTCTGTAAAAGATCCAGGAGCTGTCAGACCTGCAGTGGCCTGCTTTAGACTGATGTGGTCCTGGGTCAGGGAGAGGGACTTCCTCTCTGCATCAGGAATGAGAGGATGAAAAGAGGGGGGTGGTGAGAGGTTATAAATCCTCCTGTCAAACCTGTCAGAGGCGTTTCAACCATCGGGCAGAAGAGGAAAGAAGAATGTGATATTGTAAATACATTTGTGATCCCTAGGACTGTTTTGACTAAACATGCATTGTCTGTAAAAAAAAAAAAAAAAAAAATACCTCTGTATTTTCAGAATTCAAACTATCACACAAATGCCAAAAACATTTTTTCCAGAAAGGTCAATAGAGTTGAATATACGGTTTTGTGGGATTTAATAGAAATATAGAGTTAATGTTTTGTTTTGTTTTTTCCTACTCCGAATACATTAGAGGAAACTGCATAAAGTACATAAATTAGAGGGAATCGGAAAGTATCTGATTATTTAAAATGTGAGAAAAGTATTAGTGCCTTTATTCAGATTCCCAACAGTTAGCAACATCAAAAAAGACATGCTGCGGAAGTCTTCAATTGTTCTTCATTTTAACTTTACCTTCCATGCAGTGTGTGAAGTGAGGACATAACCCTTGTTTGACAGTTATCTCTCTCATGAGGACTGCTCATCAGGTGTGTGATGTTTGACATGTGAACACAGCAAGGGTTTATCAGGCCCATTTGACAGGACCAACTCCCTGAACATGTTTACATTATCCCTGCATTCTGATGAAGGTCAGGACTAAACAACACAGTAGTGTGGTGATATCTAGCTACTGGGAGCCAGTAGCAAACATACTCCTACACCTTTATTTTTTTGCTGTCTTGAGAGAAGTAAAATTTTCATGTGTGGATTCAACAACCAGATGCATTTACATTTGTGCAGCTGCTTGTGAAATTCTCAAAAACCTTCAATGGGTCTTGCAGATGCTAGTACCCTTATGATAAGTATCTGGAGGGTAGTAGGGAAGGCAAAAAGACCAATATCAGAGTTAGACGCCAGTCAATTGATTTAAAGTCACCATGAAATCAAAACTGACATTTTTACAGAATGTTGCAGTGTTTAATATAAATGATTTATCTGTGCAGTGTGCACGTTATTATTTATGTATTTCTTAATTCAAGTAGGCAACAGTCGCAAATTTGTATCTCTGCTCTTATCTGCTCTAAATATCCTCCACAACTGACTACAAATTGGCATTCTACGGAAGCCCTGAACTGTAACCTAAAAAAAAAAAGAAAAATCTGTAAAAAAAAAAAAAATAATAATAATAATCATGAATTTCGAAATTAAAGTCGAAATATTTCGAGATTAATGTTGAAACATTTCGAGAATAAAGTCGAAACTTTCGAGAATAGTCAAAACATTACGATAATACATTCTTCCATAGAAGTGTGTGCTTAAAAGTGTGCATCCACTGGCTCAGCACATGTGTGTGTAAAGAAATGCATTGTGAAGTCGAACTGCCATGGATCAACACAAAATAGTAGTTTTATCTGGGCTTTTAACAAAATTGTACACAGGTGCTAATCTACCAACAGAAAATACCATGGCGTTGCCTATAGACGAGCGCACAGACTCCGCCGGAGTAGATCTCACAATCTGGTCGATACTTTATGTGGCAGTGTTTTTGAGGTGTGTTTGTGCTCGTCTAGGCAACACTATCAGGGTCGAGAACACAACAGTATCCGTTCTGTCTCGCTCTTCACCGTAAATACGTTCTGGATACATTTTAAGTGCATCATTCTGTATCCAATCATTTGGCCGGATCCCGTGATTTCCTCAGATTTAATAACCACTAATGGTGGTTGAGGAGAGATTCTCTGATATGATTGTAAATCACTTTAAGTGTAGGCCTAGTAGACATATGAAAGCACTATATAAATGCCTCATTCATTCATTCATTCATTCATTCATAAAGTTGGACATCTCCATCCAATCTGAAAAGTGTTTTCTGGGTTGGTTTTCCAATAGGCTAAAGTCTAATCTGGTGCAGAAATAAATAACACAGCATAATTATAAGCTGTTAGGTATGATTAAATTAATTAGGTAAATGTTTGCTTGAAAAAAAAGGTCTTTAGTCTAGATTTAAACTTGAGAGAGTATGTCCCAAACAGTGCTAGCAAGACTAAAAAAAAAAGTTTAAAAAAAAGAAAACCTTCTTACCAACAGGCTGTGATTTTGGGACCATAATAAACGTGATAAATTATAGCAAGAGTATAAGTACTGCGGAGATGGGCCATTCAAGGCTTTGTAGGTAATTAGCAGGGTTTTATTTATTATTATTATTATTATTATTAATGAAACCTGAAAGCTAGTCAGGTAGAAGAAAGTATGTAGAGACAATAAATTCCATGCACAGTATAATACACAAAATTGTTTCCCAACAGCATTCTCAAATTCTTACCTTTCTCTCATCCCCTGTAGTACATTGGTTGGACAAATACAGTAGTGCTACCCCTAATTCATTCCATTGTTAAGCCTTAAATTAACATAAGCCTGTAAAACAAACACAAATATTTGCCACAAAATTTGTATTGAATGCATTTAATTGTATTATTAATGCATACCAACCCGCAAATGCCTTGCTAATATTACTGATTAAACTGAATTGAAGAAGAATGTATTCAAGATTGCACACTTCACCTTTAGTTAATTAATTTTAGAAATAACCTATCTCAGTCCCCCCCCTCCCTCTCTCTCTCTTTCTTATTCTCTTTTTTTCTTATTCAGGGCAGAATACTCTGTGGCATTAAAGATGACAAGGTCATCATCTCATACACTCACTTTTCGACATGATTTATGAACCTCTGTACATCCGATTTCACTTTTTAATACACATATTCCCTGTGTGTGATTGACTTTCAGCTCTCTCCCAGAGGTCTGATCTTCCTTTTTCACCAATACAGGACAGAAGTGAGGAAAGGTACAATCTGCATGACATTTCCCATTCAGGGCTTGATCGTTCTGCAAGGTCTTTGGGAATGCATCTTTAGAGGCCCTCAGTGCATTCCATAAAAAATTGCTTTTGGGGTCCTATCTTGTGCTGTCTGCTGAGGGTCTCAGTGCTCACCTTGCAATCTACAGTATGCACTGATGGCCCAGCTTTCTCTGGAAGGCTTTGAAGTCCCTTTGATAGTGTGAGGTCCAAGGGAGCTGGCACCTCTGACCCTGGTCCCTTTAAAGGAGTAATTTAGTTTTTTTTTTTTGTTTTTTTTTTTCACAAAAGAAACATTCATTCATTCTAAATCTGTCAAAAAAACATGTTTTATAGTGCAACGTCTCTTCTAGGGCTTGGTGAATGACCACAGTTAATTTGTTTGTATAGGAAGAAATATCAAGGCCCCTCACTATTGCATGTAGTCATATTCATTGTATTCTGATTTTAGCCTTTGTGGGAATTTTTTGGGGATTTGCTAAACTATACATTTTTGGAAAGGTTATTCTATAAGGAGTCAGAAAATCAATGTTTGCATTTGCACAGATGTCATGTCATTGAAGTTTAAAAAATGGCTGCCGTAAAATTTAAAATTGTAATGTCTTGAATTTTGAATAAACTGTAATGTTGATTTTTACTACTAAACCCACTCTGTAAGGGTCAATGCATCTAATGGTTCTAGTTAGAAAGCTACAAGATGTTACCACATTAACCTTAACCTATAGATATATAAGTAAAAAATTACCCTGTGTGGTTGTAGAACTGCTCACCAGAAACAATGTGCACACAGAAGGCAGTCTGACATCGCTCCTGTCACTCAAGTGCAACTAATAAGGTTGAAATACAACGTGCAAGAGGCCGCAATGCATGCTTTAGCTACAGGAAACTACACTTCCAAAAAGTGTGGACAGAAAAGACGCACAGAAATGGATGAGCCAGATCCCTCAGTCCCCCCATTTGGTTCTTCATTGCCATTCACACAATCCCATACAAATCCACTGGAATGCTGGTAAAGATCTCAAAGTTGCTGTGCATGCTGATCCACATGCAATCGATGTGAAATACCACAAATCTTGCTGGAGAGAAAATGTGTTCCATGTTCTTCCAGAAACTACCACTAGCAAAACTCCCGAAGAAACCTTTCTACAAAGGTCGAGTCTTCTTGAGCTGATCAACCTTATTGATGTGGAAACATGAAACCAAGCATACCTTCATATAGATGACATTGAAACCACTTATCTCAATTTGATTGGTTCAGCTAATTTTAAAGGTCCCGTATTATGCCCTTTTTCACAAGATGCAAAACAAGTCTCTGATGTCCCCAGAATGTGTATGTGAAGTTTCAGCTCAAAATACCCAACAGATAATTTTTTACAGCATGTTTAAATTGTCATTTTTGGGGGGCTCAGAAAAAATGCGCTGTTTTAGTGTGTGTCCTTTAAATGCAAATAAGCTGCTGCTGCCGGCACAGGGGGTGGAGCTTCATGAGCTCGCGCTTAGTCTCTCAGGACAATTTCATCTCACGGAATGATGATAATATTAGAAACTCTCAGTAACGGTGTTCCTTTCGAGTCAGATAATAATGCCTACAGAGTCAGAGTGCTGTATAGAGATGGAACAGGTATAGTTTAGTAGTTTAAAGGGGTGATGAACTGAGAAATCAAATTTTCCTTGAGCTTTTCACATCTAAGAGGTCATCATATTATGATATTATTTTATATCCTGTAAGTGTCAGAACTGAAAACGTCCTTATTAGTCCAATAAAAGCTTTTATTGACACCAGGCTCAGAAAACGACTCGTTTTTCAAAGTGGGGAACTATGACGTCAAAGAGGATAAAACACAACCCCCGCAGAAGAAGATCAACGCCTACTTCAACACGGCCGGTTTAGCCCCACCCACCGATTCGCACATTACACGCATGGCTAAATAACATAGGCCTACCTTGTGAGTCGTGATGACAATCCGGATTGAGCTACCGAGCAATACAAAATATTGTGCAGTGCCTGGTTGTGGAAGAAGACAGTGGCTGCATAAGCTTCCTCTGGATTCCAATAGGACTGCATTGATAAACTTTATTTTTAATGACGTTCCACTCCAGCTGATGAGGTAAAACATCGTCGTCTGTTCTCTTCATTTCACTGAGGATTGTTTTATAAACAAGACTAGATTTGTAGACCGATTAACACTAGAACGGGCACAACGGTCATTTTGACCGTTTTGAATTTTATATCTACAATAATTTTGTTAAAAAAATAATAAAATCCTGCTGGTACCTGACTTTTCCTAAAATTGTCTGTATTTTCATTTAAAATGCTTTGCATATAAATGAAGTTACGTAAACGTAAGGCAAAAAAAAAAATGAACATATTTACCTATTTCGGCCATAGACGGTCATATTGACCGCACTGAATTTTGCGGTATTTTTTTGTTAAATATCCCGCGGTTGATCGTGTTCTCTCTCAACTGTCAACAGAAAGGTCTGTCCGGTCACCTCTGTAGCGGTGTTTGCTATATAATAATTTCTACATTAGTTGTTGATCAGAAATAAGCAAATAAAACCGGACTACAGTTATCTAAAATTTTTACGTTATCTGTAGGCTATATATATAGCCTATATATATTGCTAGGCTAAAATTTCTAAAATGAATGAGCGATGAGGAGGAACATGACTCGAACCATGGCCCTGGAGATGCTTCAGAACTTGACGAGTGATGATTCAGATGCAGGGGAACAATCAGAGGTGGAAAGTTACAGCGACTTTTCCTGGGTGCAAGTTAACATTTCCTCCTCATCAGAGAGTGATTCAGAGCCAGAGTCCACATTAAGGAAAAAGAGACGGCTGCTATCATCAGACACGGCGGATCTAGATGTTCCATTCATGTCGGACGATCCTGGTGAGCTCTGTTGCCCAACTTGCCCTGTACTGCGCTGTTTGTTTTGCTGCATGGGCTGTTCACTAGTTCTGCTTTATTATTATTATTAGCCTATTGACCGCTTCGCAAATCGTCACTATCTAACATTTTCGTCATAGTTTTTGTCATTTAAACCTAGTTTTTATTTAGTTATCATCTCGTTTTCGTCTTTGAAAAAATGTGGTTGACGGAAATAATTACGAAAATTATTCATCAACGAAATAAAACTGTTTTGAATCTAACGGGCAAAATGACCGTTTGTGGCCGTTCTAGTAGTTTTGGAATTCTGGCACTTCTAGTGTTAAGAGCAAAGAACATTGCTGTGCCGTCTATATTGGATCTGACAGGAATTGTGCAACACACAGACTCTGGGTCGATGTATGGGCGAATCATTCCGGTTGCCATTTTACAACATTGGACGTTTGCAACATTACAACATTGGACGAAATACGTAATTGTTGTGGAAACGGAGTTCCCGTCAACTGTTAACACATCAGAAAAACCTACTCTGGGAGGAGAAAATTGATCAGAGAGTCTTCAAAACTTCGAAAAAAATGTAAACTTGTCATGGTCCAGTTGTTGATGACTTTGTAAAATGCTGTGGTGATGCTTGTCTGCAGCTGATGTATCTAAGACCAAAGATATGATATTGATTTTAGAACTGAAGCTCATTCTTCCCAATATACGTTCATTAAAGGTAAGAAGGTGGAGTGTGTGGAAAGTTATTAATATTTAGGGAGTATTATTTACAATAAACTACATTTTGATGTGAATACCAGAAAGAAGTCTGTCAGTTTTATTCAACAGTTATCCTGATTTTTTTTGCACTGCTGTTGCTATAGAACGATCAAAGATGAAGAAAAATTATACAAATATTAATTTATTCCTTGTACACTCAGATTGTTAAATACTCAGAATGGTATATATTAATATTTTAAATTTATATGTAGCCCACTGTTGTGTGTTCTTATTTATCTTGTTTTATATTGTGGTGTATATTTTATGTGCTTATTCCGCTGGATACAAATATCTTAATACAGTTGAACATGAACTAACGTTACTTCAAAATACACAAATCATAAAACATAAAAAATAAACATAAACAATGACGGCTTAGTGAATGGTGACATGAGATAAGTACAGAAGATCACAGGATCAATAACATCCCGCCAGATTGCCTGAATCCATTTCCGTCGAACTTCATCGACAGGGAACTGACGAGGGAAGGAATGAAAACGACAGGTATGGCTGCTTTTGGGAATAACAAAGAAGATCGGTACGCAACAACTCTCACTAGTTGCCTTCGGCGCTATCTGTTATGAATGGAGCGGAAGAAGATTACCACGACAATTGCGTATTTCCGGTCACAAATACGGAAGTTGTGAGAAAGGTCTATTTCCCCTAAGTGCATCGACGAGGTGAGTAAACTCATTATAATATGCAAAACTGTTATCCACTCACAGCAGCATTTACTTCCCGAGCGTTTTTTCAGGTAGGCTCACAACTTGGGTACAAAATAGCCTATTACTAATTCATTTTGATGTTTTTAATGCAAAAACCAAGTGAACGTCATAAGTTGACCTCAGACAATATAATAAAAATTAAAAAGTCAGTTCATGACCCCTTTAATTTCGGTTATTATAACGTATTTGTCTTCTGCTTGTATGTATCCATTATTTATTAATAGCCTACAAGTCTGCTGTTTCAGTCTGAATGATGATCAAACATATACTGATGAGTTTAATAAAGTTTAGGGCCAATCCCAATTCTACCCCTTACCCCTTCACTTTCCCCTTCCCCTCCGTTTTGCGCGTCCACGTGAAGGGGTAGGGCTGTCCCAATTCTCTTTTGGTTGGAGGGGGAGGGCTAGGGGGAAGGGCCAGATAGCCCTTCAAACGAAGATTTTTCGGGAGCACACTTCAAACGAAGGGGTATGAGAAGTGTCACTGCTAACCCAGGCTGACTGCCCAAGCGACAAAGGAGACCCATAAATTTAAATATTTGTGGCTTTAATAAGTATTATAACGACAAAGAATGATTTGCTTTATGTTACATTCAATATTGTGTTCATATTTACGGTCAGTTTCTTCACAGAAACGTTTGTAAAAAAATCGCTAAAATTACTGTAGTTTGCTAACGATAGTCCCGCAACATATTTTCGTCGTCTCCGTTGTTTCCTGCGAACTTCACAAGATGCAAGAAAATAGCTGTAACCCACGCGACTGAGATAACTGCAGCTGTCGACGGGATCTTGGAAGTTGTGATAAACATCGGCGCATATCCTGTGACGTAGGCGCTAGCAACGACTTATAATGACGTTTAACGGAGGCGTAGTGGTGTCCCATTTCTTAGGGGAATATTTTCACCCCTACGCATTGCCACTCTGTTTCAAGGGTCATGGGGAAGGCGAAGGGGTAGGGCTAGGGGAAAGGGAAGGGGTAAGGGGCAGAATTGGGATTGGCCCTCATTGTACATCACACAAAAGATGAAGCGTCAGTTTTACTTCAGAAAATCACCGTAAGTGCTGAGTAAACACAGTTATAAGAAGTGCGCAAGTTGAGGGAGCATTCCTGTGGGTGGACGTTAGTCAAAAAACTGTTCACGTCATTAAAGAAGGAAGTAGAGGGATGTAGTCCAAACCGGCCGTTCGATGTACAGTAGGCTACTTCTGTTAAATAAAATATCTCGCTTGGCATTGAACTTTGAGCTTTATAACTTTACAGATATTATTTATACTCTACCAACAACATTACACACTAACTAAAGTTTGAAACATGGGATCACAAAGAATGGGACCTTTAAACTCTTCAGTAAAAGGAACTCCGAGTTATCTGACCAACTGCTTGTGATGTGTAGTTTTTTTACCCATATTGTGGATCTATTTCAATGGGATGATAAAAAAAAATGTTTTTAAGCAACATGGAAAAGTACATGCGAATAACTTTTCAATACAATGATATTGCCAGAAAACAACCACACCGGGTCATTTTTGACCCACTTCGGGTTAATGTGGTAACGTCTTTTAGCTTTTTAACTAGCACCATTGGATTCCCTGACCCTGTTTTTATCAGTTAAAAATCAACATTCCATCTTATTCAGAAGAAGAGATATTACAAATTTTAGTTTTACGGCTGTCTTTTTCAAAAAAATTCAATATGGCCGCCACATAGACATCTTAGCAAATGCAAACATTGATTTTCTGACTCCTTATACAATAGCCTTTCCAAAAATGTATAGTTGAGGAAATCCCCAAAAAATTCCCACAAAAATATATAGTGAACCTGACTAATGTGAGGAACTGTTTTGAATACATTATCCATAGAGGAAATGTTTTTAATACATTATCCATAGATTTAATACCATAATTTATAAACAAACCATTGTGCAATTGTTTACTCACATGTTACGATGCTGATGCCGTAAGGTCCAAAAACAGCACTGCTCCATCTGTCAATAAATGTTTATTCGTAAAAATCTGAATTAATCTGTTCATTGTTTACATAACAATTTGCATGTAAAATGTTTTAAACAAACACATAATCCCAGACATCATTAAAAACAATGTCATTCTTAACACTGGGTTCCTTCAGAAGGCTTTGCGGATCTACTAACACACTGTCTAAACTAAAAGTGAACATTGCAAAAATGTCCATCATCCATTCGTCTTGTTGTCAGGAGTACATCAGTAATAGAACAGGGCTCCTGTCTACAGTACACATCCTGTGTCGTCAGTTTTATTGATTTTAATGGATTGTTTTTGATGCAGTGCAGCACTTGAGTACATTCAAACATATACGTACAGCAAAACATCTGACGAGATTCACCAACATATTAATCGTTGTGCAAAGTACTTTAAGAGTTGCAGTGCATTAGGTGTCTGTTAATATGAACACATTTTATGTTGCTCTAACTGCTCTCTTTCTCCTTGTCACTTCTCTGTTCACCACTGGTGGGCAACGAAACTGATAAGGCAAAGTACAAATCTTTCTGAGCAAGTTAAAGTCAATATGTTTATATCAACTAGCCTGCATTATAATACATCAGGTTGAAAGGCAGAGACATTGTAATGTAACTCTATCGCCCCCGTGAGTACTGAGGTTGGTTACCACCAGACCAAAACACAAGCATGTCACACATATGTCTGCCCTTAGATTTTCTTTTCAGAACTTATTTCAGAGAAAAAGACAAGCAAAAAAAAAAAAAAAGTAATATGCCTGACTGCCACATAAGTAATGCATTTTTGTTTTCATCAATTAAAAAAAATATATTTTTACTGTATTTTAGGTGTTTTCAGAAACTTGACAGTCCTAAAAGAACAATAAACGTATCCCTGCAGAGTGTAACTTAACAGTTAAACAATTCTGGCACAACTGTTTACTTAGAAAAATGTAATTTTACATAACAGCACATTACAGATTGAATGCATGATCCAGTTTACAGAATCAATGGCCCAAAAGGAAATGTTGTTTAGTGTTTGAGTAAAAGGTTTTTATTTTGTTTTTTGATCTCTTAGAAATGACAGTGTCATAACATGGGCCCCCAAATATTCATATGTAACCAGGCATCCTGTTTTTCCCAGGACAATCCCGTATTTCAGCTCTATTTTTAGTGTCTTGACTTATTATGAAAAATAAATCCTGTATTTAATTGTTCCTAAAATGTCCAAGTAGTAGTCTTCTGTCATGCGAGAATAGCCTAATCAAAGGTTAGCCAATCACAGTATGCAGCATAGTATATTTTGGAGGACAAAATTACTATCCAATCACAATTCCCTTTCGATTAACTTGCAGTTAGTGAAGGCAGGATCCAGCATCAGTGTTTTAGTGCTAGAGAGTGCAGAGGAGAACAAGTTAGATGAGAAGATGATAAAAAAATGATAAAAAAATAAATAAATAAACAAACGTTGCACAATTAAGCATGTCCTGATTTTGCTGTGTTAGACTTGTTCCTGGGTCCTGGATAATTGAATCATATCCCTACCCCTAAATCTTACCCTATACCCTTAAGTTATCCCTAAAATCAGAGGGAGGGGAGAGTGGGGCACAACACATTTTGGTTTTGGCTCAATTATTAAACAAAAATTATTAAAGGTGACATGAAATTTTCACTTTTTTGTTTTTTAACATTAATATTAGTTCCCCTAGCCTGTATTTGGTCCCGTCGTGTCTAGAACTTTCAATCAGTGTAAACCAAGCTTTGGCTATTTTTCTCTTCTCTGCAGCTCAGACGCGCTGATCTTGAATCTGACGAATATTGAATATGACGTAAAAACGTAAAAACGTAAAAATATGACGTAAAAACGTCAGAGAAACGAGGAAATGTAACCTCCCCTTTCTCTGCTTTGCCCGCCAGGATAATTTGGCTCGCCCATGAGAAAATGATCTAGGAAGTATGAACGCACGAGCTCGATTGGAGTTTTTCCTAGAGAAATAGCTTTGAGATTTGAGTTTTTCCTCGAGAGATATCATGGCTTGCAAACGAGCAAAGCACGGCAGTTGATCAGTGCTCGGATGTACAAATTGAACACAAAAGTATTTTTTAGTTCATTCATTTGAGCCTCTAAAGAAACAATAGGTTAATTTTATTTTCTCGGGAAATGCGCTGACACAACCACAAACAAGTTTTGTATGGTCCAAACATTTCACTGACGACTGTTTCCTCAACTCGATGAACGTCTGAAAATAAATCGATCGAGCTACCAAACAACAATTTTTGATGTGTAGCCTAATTGTTCAAGTTCAGACAGGTAAGTTAATCTTTCTCTTAAAATCGTTCGGTAACACTTTACAATAAGGGTGCACTAATAAGCATTAATTCATGCTTAACTAATGCACAGATAATACTGAATTAATGTGTAAGTAATGATTATCTACAGTAAGCTATTCATTAATGATTACCACATTAGGAACTAATTAAAACTCTGTAAGGTTAATGTATTAGTTCATACATGAATTGTTTTTAATTAAATATGTAATTGTGGATTAATTCCATAATAACTCATTTTTTTAACTGATAGTGTTAATTAATATGTTAATTACCAGAATGAGCCAAAGCCTTGTATTTCAACTTCCAGATAATATGACAGGTACACTAATATGCATTAATACATGATTACTTACTTAATTGTTAGTGCAAATTCATGTGAAAATTACTACAATTACTAAATAACTAGTTAATAATGATGTGCCTCAACAAGTAAAGTCATGACACAACGATACAATTGCAAATCATCAGCTAATGATTAATTAAAGCAGACAACTGGAAGTTGAAGTGCATAGCTTTGACTAATTGTGGTAATTAACACATTAATTTACACTATCAGTTAATAAAATAGGTATGTTATTAAGGAATTAATACACAATGACACATTGAATTAATAGCTATTCATGTATTACTTAATCTATTAATCATATAGACTCTTTATTAGTTGCTGATGCAGTAATCGTTAATTAATGGTTTAATTCTTCATTAGTTATACATTAACTCATGATTATCGGTGTATTAGTTAAGCATGAATTAATGCATATTAGTGCACCCATATTGTAAAGTGTTACCAATCGTTCAATACTGTTTATGCATTAGTAAGTCAAGCCAGTGACTAAAATATCAACTTCACATCGTTTCTTTTAGTAGGATGAAAATAATCGTATTTAAATTCTGAACAAATTATACGGAAAGCAATCAAAGAACAATCTTTCCACACAGTGCGTGGAACAAGGGCATTAGAAGCATACAGTTGAAATATAATACTACTGTTATTGTGTCACGAAATGTAGTTTTAAGAGTTTTTCAGGCGAGAAAGTAGTTTTTTAAAGCTCAAATCTGTGGTTTATTTATAGATTTATGATAATTTGACTGAGATCCATTCCAAGCGATCACCGGACACTCGCGCTCGTGTCCCCCGCCTAGAACAGCCTTTCCTCGGCTAGTCGTTCTGATGTTTGCCGTTGACTCGGATGTCTCTGTAGTGGTTAAACATGAGATATAGTTCGTCTTGTATAAACCTAACAGGTGATCTTTGGTCTCGTGAATCTATAATTCGTTCCCTGGCCAATAGTTTTGACAGAAGTCTACGTGAAGTTTCATATCTTTGAGCGCTGAATTTGTATATTTGACTGACTGAATTGTTTCTTGATGTTATTTAAGCTTTACTATATATCTTTTTGTACCTTTTACTTATACTTTTATAATGGCTATTATTGATAAAACTGAAATTCAACAAAAAGAGATAGTTTTGTCATTTTTTATTTTATTACAAGATCATCTGTAATGTTGATTATTGCAACATTTGTTCCAATGCGATATGCAATACATTACATTACATATTGCCTGGAATATGTTTAATATTTTTAAATTTAAACGAAAAGAGGCAGGGTTGTTTTATATTTAGTTTTGTTATAAATATAACGTTACATAGGCTACATGCAGTGAATATAATCAATAGGCTATGCATTGCCTGAACCACATTTGTGTGCTTTAGAATATTTAAAATGTATTGAAATGAAATCGAAAAGAAGCAGAGTGGTGTTTTATAACATATTTCGTTTTATCGTTGCCTAAAATGAACATACAGAGATAACCGGAGTCTCATAGCCAGAGGGAGCTGAGTGGCGCGTTCAAGAACGCGCTCTTCCATTAACAGAATTACTGGACTCGCGTCCTTGGGATCATTCTCCTGGGTCGGACTTTGCGTTGGCTTCTTGGAAACGCCTAATGCCCGCGCTTGTTTCTAGTGACAAACATGCAGAGAAGCAAGAACAAGATCTGCTGTCTGTCATCCATTGTTGTTTATTACTGTATGTCGCTTTCTTCGCGTGAAAATTATGTTGATCGCTTCTTTCCAGCATACCACGCCTATCAAGTAAGGGTACAGTTGGCAGTGGAAACGCAAGCCTGATCATGGTGTACCCGACCCGTACTGTACTGTACCGTACCGTACCGTACCCCTCAGTGGAAACGAGCCATTATTTCTAAATTATGACTATTTTTGATCTAAAAAAAGAATCGGTTACCTAACGTAACCTCAGTTCTCTGTAGATAAGGGAATTCGGTTGAACTCGCGGCCAATGAGAACCTGACACGCTCTCATTGCGTCAAAGCCGGCCAAAACTGCGTGGCCCGAGTATATAAATAGGCGAGTTTCCCACTGTTTTCCAGTTTTCATCGAATGAAGCGAGAACACTAGTAGCGCAAGCATGGCTGGGAACGCAATACTCGTTCCCTCATCTAGAGAGAACCGAGGTTATGTTAGGTAACTGGTTCGTTCTCTTAAGAGAGGTTGTCTCGTATTGCATAAGCTAGCTTACGCTACGGGAACACATGGTCAACGCCGTGTGCGCTAAGCATCCACAATGAGTCCCGGGGGAGGGATCCCTTATAAGTGGGAATTAATAATGTACGTGAACATGAAAGGGCCAGCAAGCGGGCTAGCACGAGGGAAGAACAAGCGGCACACCGGTTGTATGAGTGTGACTCCCAATAGTGCAGCTCAAAACAGAAGAGCTGAAGCATACTAGACTGCTAGTAGTTTAGCCTGTAGGGCGGGTACTTCCAGATTGTAAAATCTGACAAAGGTGGAAGGGGAAGCCCATCCCGCTGTCACGCATATGTCTTGAATGGAAATGCCGCTGGACCATGCCCACGATGAGGCCATGCCTCTAGTGGAATGAGCCCTGATGCCCAGAGGGCATGGCAGGTTTTTAGACACATAAACAGAAGCAATAACGTCCACTATCCATCTGGGATAGTGTCTGTTTCGAGGCGGCCAGACCTTTAGTGCACCCACCGAACGAAACGAAAAGCTGCTCAGAGCATCTGAACGCGGCAGCGCGTGTAGTGTACAATCTCAGAGCCCGAACCGGACAAAGGAGATTGGCGTCACATACACTATCGGATGCGGGCAGAGCCGATAGGGAAATAACCTGAGCCCTGAATGGGGTACCAATCGCTTTGGGGACATTGCTATGTCTAGGTTTGAGGATGACTATAGAGTCATTGGGTCCAAACTCAAGACACGCTGCGCTAGAAGAGAGCGTGTGAAGGTAATGTGTGACAGGGCAATCAGAAAAACGTTTTTTAGCGAGAGGTATTTTAGGTCCACAGACTCTAATGGTTCGAGCGGGGGGGGGGGGCGGATCATAGCTTCGAGAACTATAGAAAGATCCCAAATAGGAACCGAAGGGGGGCACGGGGGTTTCATCCTTCTAGCTCCCCTGAGGAAGTGGATGACTAGCTCGTCTTTTCCCAGAGACTGAGCACACCGGGGTTCAGCGAACGCCGCGACAGCTCCCACGTAACCTTGAGAGTGGATGGGGACCTGCCCTTGTCCAGCATAGGAAGACGAGCAAAGACGACACCTCACACCGCAGAGGGTCTAGGTTTTTGTCGGTGCACCATTTTGAGAACACAGACCATTTTGACGCTTAGAGCTTCCAGTAGAAGCCGCTCTGGCGTTCAGGATCGTGTTTAACACTCCCTCTGGCAAAGCAACGGATAGTCGTTGATCACCCAAGCATGAAGCGCCCAGCGCTGAGGATGGGGATGCCAGATCGCGCCGCGAGCTTGAGAGAGGAGATCTGCTCTGACTGGAATGGGCCACGGGGCTGTCTGCGACAGCTGAGCAAGCTCCGGGAACCAGGTCTGACTCTCCCAATGCGGGGCTATGAGGAGCACCGAGTGGCGTGTTTCCCTGATCCTCTGTAAGACCTCTGGCAACAGGGAGACCGGAGGGAATGCATAAAGTGGGCGGCTGGGCCACTCCTGGGCTAGCGCGTCCTCGCTCTTTGAGAAAAATATTGGGCAGTGAGCATTCTCCTCTGACGCTAAGAGATCCACCTCTGCTCTGCCGAATATTCGCCACAGTTTCTGAACTGTTTGAATGTGCAGGGACCATTCTCCCGGAAGGATGGGGCTCCTGGACAGTCTGTCTGGGCCGTCGTTCAGAAGGCCCGGCACATGTATGGAATTAATTTTGAGCCAATAAAAATGAACGTAACTTTTCAAGAAACGAATGAAAATATAAATTGAAACTGAATAAAATATCTTTGAAACTGAAAAAGAATGAACCGCAAGCAATTTTTTTGACTTTGTTTTTAATACACTACATGTTTTGCTAACTATTCCTCATATTTCGTTTACTGATCTACACTTACAAATGCGCTTCCAGAGTTTTCATTTACGCTTCTGAAGTTTTCGTTTACACTCCCTGAGTTTGCGTTCGCTGTTCTGACACAAATCTCTCGTGGGGGCGGGGCTAGTAGAAGTGTATTCTCATTGGCTACGGAGCTTTTGATTGACAGCTTCTTGACCTGGAAGTGAAGACGTCAGAGTTGTGTTTACACGTGTGGATGTGAGCGTCTGTAAGCGCAGCTTTCTATTTAATTTTAGTAATATTAAGTTATGTTTGTTTTTTAATTTTATCTGTATTTACCTTCTGCTGCGATTACTTTGTCAACAGAAGCTTTTAGGTTCACAAGAGATCAGTCTATTCAGGTGTAATTGTACATCAAAGTACGCCCACTGTATATGACTACTTAAAATATTGTGTCCAATGTTTTAGGAGGAATATTTGTTTATTCTTGATGATTCGTTTGCATGTTAGGCTCTGAATAGGTTGTGCTATTACAATATAAAGAGAATAGCCTACTAGTATACGTGTGTGATATATTCAGCAGTCAAGAAAGTTTCACTTCAACCAGGTAATCAAGGTTGGCAACCATGGCCATCAAATTTCTCATTGTTACCATATGCATTTACACCATCAAATGATCATGTATGATCACTTAAATAAGAGGAATTTAAACTATATGAAAATTACAATCGTGGGTTGCTGTCAGATGATACAGACCTCAAAGGGCATTTCATTACATATTTCACACAAAGAATATTTTTGTTGGTATTTTTTTAATCATGCTGATAATTTTATTTATTTCATTTTGTTAATATTATTTTCTAACATTTAAAATGGTAAATATATTTGAACAATCATCAACAGGTTCAATTATGACTTATAAAATCAGTTAAATGAATTTAAATAAAAAAATCTAATAAATGTATTCATTCTTTATTGTCACTACAGCATATACACAAGTACCAAAGTGAAAGTCTTGGATGCAGTTATGACAGGAAAGACCAGAATCCACAAAACATTAACTGCATACTATACATGTAATGCACAGTATTCTCATAATATAGATAATAAAATGTATAATCACAAAGATTTTTAATGAAATAATACATCTCTGTGAGTCCACATAACACAAGTGGATTGTACCCATGTATGGCAGTTGGTCGGAAATGATTTTTAATAGTTAAAACAGTTTACATTATTAGTATTTATTTTTTTTTATTCTATTGTTTCACTTCAGTATTGATTCATCCACTGAGGTCACATGGACATCACGGTCACTGTGTGTGGTTTTTAAAGCATCTTTAGGGCTTGCAGAGATGGATTACTTTCCTTAAAATCTTAATTCGTATTTATCTGTAGAAAGAAAGTAAAATGCATCTGGGACAGCATGAGGGTGAGTAAAATAAGTGAGAATTTTATTTTTGGACGAACTATTCCATTCATATGCTGTTGGTATGCTAATCCATGATCAGCAGAGACTAATAAGAATAAACTGCAACCTCTTGTGTACTGTGTTTGTTTTAATCTAGAGCTCCAAAGAAATTAAAATATTTGCTATTTTATAATATTAAAATAAAATACAACAGGTGTCTGAAGATAAGGATCCCAGTCATTCAAAGGTGATATGTCTGAACAAAGTAACATTATTGTCTGATGGAGACAGCTGATCTCTGGTATTATCACTCCATGCTCTGTGTCAGCATCAGAATTTTGTTTGTGGAAAAGTTGCTCAAATCCCTGGAAAATGAGAAAGGAAATATATTATAATCTAACAATACAAACTGCTTTGAACTCCCACATGCAGTAACCATTTTCAGACTTAAAATAATTATTTCAAACAAATTATATAAATGTTTTAAGGGATTTTACAGTACCAAATGTTTACCTGACACCATTTATCATCTGTAATACTATTGTATAACCAGTAGATGGCTCTATAGCCCAATAAACATTTATCCATGGCTGTGTAGCGTCTACTCCCTAGTTGCTGGATTTTTTCAGTCATAATTGCTTGCATGTATTAGGTTTTGAATTGGGACATATATATATATATATATATATATATATATATATATATATATATATATATATATATATAAATTATTAAAGACTATTAAAAATTCAACATTTTTCTCCAAAATGTTGTTTTTTTTTAACATAATTATTACTAAAATATGGATACAGAAAAAGCATTTTGTTGCCTTTTGCAGAATAAATATTGCGCCCAGGGTTATACTTCAAAACAAATGAGTGTTTACATATTATGAATGGAGACGTGGAAAATGGTCAAGTACTCTCTCTCTTCTTTTAAAAACTCTGCATCACAAATTAATCAGCAATTGGCTTTACATTGCCAAAGTTGAACCGGGCAGTGATTGACAGGGCTCTGGTCCAATGGCATCGGTCATTGTCTGATACAGTACATTTTGTACTGTAGGCTACAGTACAGATACTGTACAGTACTCTAGCACAATGTTGTTTGGGGTGGCAGAGGGGAAATATGATCTAATTGAAGCAAATATGATCTAATCGAAGACTGTAACCGTATGTAACGTTAGATAAACAAGACATGTAATGATTGGGCTAACAACTTACCAATTAAATCAAGACAACACTGCTGTATAATGTTATGGGCTCTCACTGAGCTCTAATATGCCTCTCCACCTGAAAAAGCAAGAACTGTATTATAATTAGTATTAGTTTAGTATTAATTAATAAAAAAAAATAAAAACAATCAGACTTACCACGAGTAGCCTATGCTATCCAGTATTCTGATATTGACGATGACAAATTATATCATTTGTCTGTACTATTCCTTCTATAAGAAATCATATCAACAATATAGTGTAGCAGTAAATAAATAAACAAATAAACTTAATATCACCTAAATGAAATAGAAAGCTACGCTTACAGACGCTCACATCCAAACGTGTAAACACAACACTCACTGACGTCTTCACTTCCAGGTCAAGAAGCTGTCAATCAAAAACTCAGTAGCCAATGAGAATACACTTCTACTAGCCCCGCCCCCATGAGAGATTTGTGTCAGAACAGCGAACGCAAACTCAGGGAGTGTAAACGAAAACTTCAGAAGCGTAAATGAAAACTCTGGAAGCGCATTTGTAAGTGTAGATCAGTAAACGAAATATGAGGAATAGTTAGCAAAACATGTAGTGTATTAAAAACAAAGTCAAAAAAATTGCTTGCGGTTCATTCTTTTTCAGTTTCAGAGATATTTTATTCAGTTTCAATTTATATTTTCATTCGTTTCTTGAAAAGTTACGTTCATTTTTATTGGCTCAAAATTAATTCGATACACATGCAAGATGAGGTGGCTCTGGGACCAAACTATGTGTAGGGAGCTCTCTTAAACTGACCAGTGGCCAGAGGCCGGTGAGCCCTCGCAGACCGCGCCCCAACCTGAGTTGGATGCGTCTGTCGAAATGACTTTTCGGCGGTCCACATACTGTAGTAACGCCCCGTTGAAACCATTCTGCTACTGTCCATGGCTTCCGAGCCGAGATCCAGGCCTGCGTAACTTTGATCAGCTGGCGGCCCGTGGTCCACGCACAGTGAGACACACGGCTCTTTAACCAAAGCTGAAGGGGGCGCATGCGCAGTAGACCCAGCTGAAGCACTGCAGAGGCTGAGGCCATGTAACCCAGTACCTTCTGAAAAGTTTTCAGAGGCGTGAGGGTATCCATCTGAAAGGATGCGGCGAGACGCTGAACCCAGCGCGCGCTGTGTAGATAAGCGAGCCGTCATAGCCACTGAGTCTAGATCTATTCCCAGGAAGGAAATCGTCTGCCTGGACTGAAGTGAGCTCTTTGTCCAGTTGACAGAGAGGCCCAATGTGTTCAGATGGTCGAGGAGAACTGTACGATGACACAGTAACCCCATCTGTGATTGTGCCAAAATCAGCCAGTCGTCCAAATAGTTCAAAATTTGCTGCCCCTGATCCCGCAGGTGAGCGAGCGCCGTATCCATGCACTTTATGAACGTACGGGGTGCTAAGGATAGGCCGAACGGGAGGATGGTGTATTGATAACCTGGCCGTCGAAGGCGAAACGTAGAAAAGGCCTGTGATGGGGATTTATCTGGATCTGAAAATAGGCATCTTTCAGATCTAGAGAGATGAACCAGTCCCCCTGGCGTACATGCGCGAGGAGTTTCTTGACTGTAAGCATTTTGAACGGTCTCCTCATGAGCGCTTTGTTCAAAAATCTGAGATCTAGGATCGGTCTGAGGCCGCCGTCTTTCTTGGGGACAAGAAAATAACGGCTGTAAAACCCAGACTCGCTCATAGAAGGTGGAACTCTCTCTATAGCCCTTTTGCACAAAAGCTTTGCTATCTCTGAGCGAAGCGTGTTTGCTGCTTCTGAACTCACTGTAGTTTCGAGCCGCACCCGGAAGCGTGGACAGCGGCGACGGAACTGTAACAGATAGCCGTATTTTATTGTGCTTAGCACCCATGGGGAGATTCCCGGAATAGCTTTCCACGCTTAGAAGCGCTAGTGGGTGAATGGCTATATCGCCCTAATTGTTGCACCAACGCGTTCTCATCCCAAAGCGCCATATAGGACGTTAAAGGGTGCCATGTGCGTTGGATATTTACGCTTTTGCAAAAGCGTCCTATATGGCGCTTTGGGATGAGAACGGGCTCGTTGCACATAGCGGGCTGGACATAGTGTGTGGGCATGCTAGAATGTTTAAGGCAACGGGACTTACACTCAGAGAGGAGTTTATGGGCCGTGTAACAGAGCGGGCAGAGGGGGGCTCTGAGAGAGACATGGGACATGTGGTGCTTTTTTGTATGGGTGAACACAGGATTGTGGCCACATTTTTCTACACAAGAGGCTTTTATGCAGAGGAGGGACGCGTGCACGGCTCGTGGGCGCGCTTATGAACTCTGACACTCGAGCGGGCAGTGTCCGCTTTATGTGAGTGGGCTCTGACAGAGACACGGGGAGTGTGGTGCTTTTGTGTATGGGTGAACACAGGATTGTGGGCACATATTCTACACAAAAGGCGTGTGTATACATATAGCGGGCTGAACAAGTGTGTGAGCGCGCTTACAGTGCTTGTGCGTGACGGCTCGCGAACAGCCAATGGCTGTTTAGTAGGGGTGGCACGGTACATGAAAAAACACCCGAACCGTTCGGTTCGCTTGTCTCGGTTCGGAGCGTGTGTGCGTCTCACGGTTCGACGCATGCGCAATGTAACCTCGTGCCCGTATGTGACGTGTGTTTTCTTTTCGCGCGACATAAGCTTGTTCGACTTGGACCGGCGCTGCACAGAGCGACCGGTGAATAACATCACACTAGAGCGGGAACGACGGCTCCGTCACTCACTTTCGCGATATTTGATGTCATTACCGATCGCTCTGTGCAGCGCCGGTTCAAGTTAGTAAACAAGCCAGTAAAAGTGGAGTATGGAGCGCTGCAGGTCAGCACGCGGAGAAATGGCAAGTGGGAGAGATGAGGGAGTTGGAGGATGCGCCAGCGTCCTATAAGTCTATAAGTCCGGTGTGTGGGGACATTTTTGATTTCATGTTACGGTATTTTAATATAACGTTACAGTGGCACTTTATGTTTAGATAAGAGCTTCAGTCAAATGTTTCCAAATCCTGCACTTTAATTTAAACTGAAAAAAAGGTACCCTCACTTTTTGGGAATAGAAGCATTGTTGATACTGTTTTTTGTGTTGAGGTTGAACTTTTCACTTTATGTTTATGGCCTTTGCTATTTCTATAGCCTAATTATAGGCAATGAGGTTTCATGTATATTGACTTATTCATAAAAGACAGTGTAGTTCCTCTTTTTTTTCTTTTAAAAGATAGAATTTTTGTAAGAGCTACAAAAGTTGTCAGTTCATAAATGCAAGTTAATTTCTTTGTGTAAATAAGATTTGTGTGATAAAAATGCACAAGTTCTTGTAGACATAGTGATGCACATTCTCCTTTTTTTTTTTGCCAAATAAACGAAAAGCATGTCAATTTCTTCTCTCTTGCTGTGTCAAAATCTCACCTAGCTTTCCTCTGAGATAGTCCCAAAATGTGCTTAAAGTCAAAGAGTCAAATTCAGTTTGTGCATGATTGCATGAATATAATTTTTTTTATACTGTATCCTAAAGTGTGGATAATTAAGCTATATATCACATGCTGAAGTACATTTCTGAAGTGTTAAAGATTAAAAGAAAAAAATAACAAGAACCGTACAGAACCAAAAACCGTGACACTAAAACCGTGATACAAACCGAACCGTCGGTTTCGTGAACCGTTCCACCCCTACTGTTTAGTGAGTGACTTCCCGATAAATGTGAATGGGGAGCAAGTCACGGTGTGATGAGCGAGCGTGGTCACGGGTGTGGTGTTTGTGTGTAGGAGTGAACACTGAGCTGTGGGCACATATACTACACTTATAGCATGTTTGGCATAAGTCAGACATTATGCACTTATGCCTGATTGCATTTTAGCCTGATATAGGCTGCACAAGTGACGCGCGCTGTAGTGATGAGTGCTGTAAGTGGCAGAAGACTATATATAGCCTCAAAAGGCTGGACTTGTGACGCGCGAGACTGAAGAGGCTGGGATGCGCGCGACCTGGCCGTGTAATAGAGCGAGCAGAAAGAAGCTGTGAGCACAGTCGTGGGCACATTTGTTACAGACAACACTCTAGCGGCATAGCCAGCTAAGAGAGTGGGCTCTGTTAGACACGGGAATGCTGTGTCTTAATATGGGTGAGCACAGGGGTGTGGGCACCTATTACACTTGAACAGAATTCGGTCAATCCTAATCTGTCGGCGTTATTGCAGGCGTCCATGTTATGACAGGCTCGTTGCTACAATATAGACATTTTTGGCCGCTCGAACGAGGAAAGAGAAACGTTAGAGAGATGGGTGCTTAACCGACCTCGGCGGGCTAAAAACACACTCGTTTCTCATGTTGCCGCTGACGCATGTGCGCGGAAGAGCGCGGCCGCTTTCTGTAACGTAAGAAAGCTGGCCGTGAGCTCAGAGCTGCATAAAATTATCTGCAAGAGCAGGAATCGAACACGGGTCTCTGGCGCGAAAAGCTTTGGGCCCTATCTTGCACCCGGCGCAAATGACTCACTTTATACACAAACGCATGTCTCATTCCTATTTTGCATGCGCGCAAAGCGGGATTTTCCCCTCCACAGACGCACATCGGTAAACTAGGAAATGAACTTGCGCTCCCTGGGCGGATCGGCGCAAAAAAGAGGCGTGTTTCGGCGCAAACATTCCCTGGTGCTATTTTACACTTCCAGAAAACAATTGCGCCACTGACCAGAAAAAACCTGGTCTAAAGTCAGTGGCGCGTTGCCCGTTGTTCATAATGCTATTTTAAGCGTGCATGCTTGGCCATAATGTAGCGGGTACACAACGCGCCTATACTGATTCTCTCATACCAGTTATCTCATACCAGTTCTCTAACACATGCAGTAGTTTTTATTTTTGCAAATCATTCATTATAACAAGGAAAAATCTTAACACATGAGGGAAATCATTGTGGTTTACATGAAGATGAAAAAAACGAATTACCCATTTTTTAAGGCTAATTGTAGTACTGGATCAGACCTGTTTGCCCAATAGTGGCAAGAAACATACGTATAGGCTATACCCAGATAGCAAACTGACATTGAATCAACGTGGAAACAACGTCTCTCATGACATTGAAACAACGTTGATTTTGCTCATCGAATTAACGTTGAACCAACGTCAGACGCGGCATTCTTCAAAGTTAAATGAAAATCGAAAATTGGTTTGCTTTCATAACGTTGAAACAACGCGTTGTTTTCAAGTTGATTTTCCGTTAGTTTTGAAAGAATGACGCGTCTGACGTTGGTTCAACGTTAATTCGATGAGCAAAACAATGTCAGATCAACGTTGTTTCGATGTCATATTTCCACGTTGATTCAATGTCAGTTTTCTATCTGGGTAATGTTTAACCGACGCTGATGTGCGAGAGTTTCTCCCATCCCCATACAACGTCACCTCTCTGTCTTTCACTGTCCTGACAAGAACGTCGGTCTCATCGGCTGTGAACGCTCCTGGCGTGCGCCTGGTAAACCCGATTTATAATAACAATCCGTCATGCAACATGCTCACCTGTTCTTAAAGGGTATGTTGGATGGCGCTCTGGTTTATTTCACGTTACGCCCAAACCACACCTATGAATAATGAAGCTACTTCAGACCAACCCCTTTTAGATTTGCGCCAGGCACAAGAGGCATTTATCCCGCCGGGAAAATAGCAACAGTAAAAATAGCCCAAAAAGTTACTTGCGCCATGCGCTTTGACACTTGCGTTTCAGATCGTTAAAATAGGGCCCTTTGTGTTTTACCACTGAGCCACAGCAGTAAAGACACAAGCTGAATAGCGCAAGCAGATAAGAGGGCGTCATAGTGGTGAACAGGTCCAACCCAGGAAACATTACAAAACAATAAAATAACCCCTTGTCAGGGGACCTCTAGTTAAATTCAACTTTTTTTACACAGGCAACATACACATCTCTGCTACAAATGAACACTTAAAATTTTATTCTAGGACCTACCATTGTCGTACAGTTGCACTGAAAGTGACAGAAGTGCAAATGTTACAACTATGCGGGGTTAATTTTAACAGACAGAGGGGCTAGTTGTAACACTTGTGTGTAACACACATAAATCAGTACTATTTTATTTGTATAGTTTGATATTGTTTATGTATTTGTATAGATAGATATCCATACATCCATCCCTCATCCAATCATCCTTCTATTATAGATCAATATCATGGATAGAGACATAAAAAAGGGCTGCACAGTTTTGCAATAAATAATAATAAATAAAATCATAAAATATTGTATTTGCAATTGAATTAGATTTGTGTGTGGCAGCTGCATGTAAAATTATTATTATTAATAATAATAATAACAGTAATAATAATACAAATGATTTTAAAAACAACATTTAAAGGGTTTATTGCATTAAAAACAGGCCATATTTTTAATAAATAAAACAAGTGATCAATGCATAGAAACCTTAATTTTAAACATTTTAAATTCCAACATTGTTTGTCAATGTTGAACAAAGTTAAATGATAAATAAATACTCAAACCTGAAAAGTTGTGTGGCTCCTTGTTTTCATTTGATAATCATTGTATACTTGGCGGCTTGTTTGTAACACTGTGCTACAACTAACCCCGCTGTGTATTACATATTTTAAGCCTAGCTAACAGTTGCTAGGAATTGCTGACATGTTTCAAAACGGTGCTATGTTTGAGCCAACAAGACAGTGATTAAGGCAATATAAAGTTAGATTTGGAAACGTATACACCCAACTCAGAAACTGAAAAAAAAAAAGAAAAAAAACCTATGATGAAAAAATTTACTTGCATGGTGTCAAAACACTCTTTGTCCAGTATCTTCATGAAATATTATCAAAACTTTCCACAAATTCACGGGAGACCATCTTCTGGCAGCAAGGCGGAAAGACAACCTGTTTGATTCTGACTAACTATGTAAAAGGTTGTGGCCCGCATTCCTCTAAATCAGTGGTTCTCAAACTGGGGGTCGCGACCCGATTTCAATGGGTCGCGAGTTGGTTTGAAAAATTTATTTATTTTCAGATTACAATAAATATTTTTCAATACTGAAAAATTAATAGTACAACTAATTTTTTCTTAATATTTTCTTATTTTTAAAGACTGAAGTGATTAGAAGGTTTCAATTAAAAAAAAATATATATATTTCTTGACTCGAAGATATGACGTCACCGTGTGGCGACTGATCGCTTGTTATCAATAGCGCACGCAACTGCACGTGGAAACTGCAACTTCAAGA
This sequence comes from Pimephales promelas, assembly GCF_016745375.1. The sequence goes on from NW_024121255.1 coordinate 4,908,174, forward strand.
ATGGATAAATTTGTAATTCGCAAGGTTAAAAAAGTTGAGGAAATTGTGGACAGTCTGCCTGAGTCATCTGAACCGTGTACATCTACTAAACACAAGAGCAAGACCCCTTCTGACCAATGTAGGAAACGTCGGAAATATCAAGAGGAATTCATAAAGTATGGATTCACTTGCTCTACTGTCAACGACGTGGACCATCCTCAGTGTGTAATCTGTTCAGAAGTGCTTGCCCATGAAAGTATGAAGCCAGGAAAAATGCAGAGACATTTGGAGACAAGACACCCTGCTTGTGTTGAAAAACCTATAGACTTTTTTCGCAGAAAAGAGAAGGAATTACAGAATCAAAAACGCACACTCGCACAACAAACCCAAATTACCGCTAATGCTCTGAAGGCATCTTATGAGGTGGCATACCTGATAGCACAGTCCAAAAAGCCACACTCGATCAGTGAAACCTTGATTAAGCCCGCAGCTGTGGCTATGTGTCGGGCCATGCATGGCGAGAAAATTGCAAGTGAGCTTATGACTGTCCCATTGTCGAATGACACGATTGCTCGCCGTATTCATGATATTTCAAAAGACATAAAGAGTCAATTGATTAATAGGTTAAATGGAAAGAAATATGCGTTACAGCTCGACGAATCTACAGATGTGTCTAATTCTGCTCAGTTGCTGGCATTCATCAGATACACATTTGATGGAAAACTGCACGAGGAAATGCTTTTCTGCTCAGTGCTGGAGGGGACTTGTACGGGCAGTGACATTTTCAACAAGCTGGACACCAGACTAAAAGAGATGCGACTTTCATGGATAACTGTGTTGGCGTATGTACTGATGGTGCAGGTGCAATGGTAGGTAAAAATAAGGGACTGAAGGCAAAGGTTTTAGAAGTGGCTCCTCATGTTAAGTTTACGCACTGCATCATTCACCGTGAGTCTCTTGCTAGCAAAGCACTTGACAGTGAGCTTAACAGTGTTCTCAAAAGTGCAATAAAAATTGTAAATCACATAAAGTCACGTCCAGTAACCAGTAGACTGCTAGCCACCCTTTGCAATGAGATGGGCTCGCAGCACGAAGCGCTACTGTTTCATACCGAAGTCCGGTGGTTATCTCGCGGGAAGGCACTCGGCCGGCTTTACGAACTGCGTGACGAAGTGCACTCGTTGTTGAAAGAATCTAAATCTGAATTCGCGCACCACCTGAAAGATCCAGATTGGTTATCAAAACTTGCTTATTTGGCCTGTATATTTGAAAGGCTTAACATGCTTAATCTTTCATTACAAGGTCCAAACACAAACATCTTGACAATGAATGAGAAAATTGATGCATTTGTGAAAAAGCTGGAAAGATGGGCAGAGCGAGTTGAACAAGGTAATGTGGAGATGTTTCCTGAGCTGGATGAACATCTGGAGGAGAATGGACTGAGTCTCGGGAACTTGAAAACACACATCACTGGTCATCTCCACTGCCTTTTGGAACAATTCCAGAAGTATTTTCCAAAAGAGACGCAACCAGAACTGTATGACTGGATAAGACAACCATTCACTGAAACTAGGACTAATCTCCCCACAAAACTGGAAGATGCTTTGCGGGAGCTGTCCAGTGATCGGACATTAAAAACTTTATTTTCCAATTCCACACTACCTGAATTTTGGATCGCAGTGGCAGAAGAATACAGAGAGTTATCCGATGTGGCTATGGATGTACTGCTTCCGTTTGGATCTACGTATTTGTGCGAGAAGAGTTTTTCCGCTGTCACATACATGAAAAATAAATACAGATCACGTCTTGATGTTGAGGACGATCTGCGAGTAGCCGTATCCAACATCAGGCCACAGATTAATCTTTTGTGCACCGAAAAACAAGTGCACCCATCCCACTGAAAGGTACAGTAAAGTTGAAGTTATGGAAGCACAAATTTCAGCCACATAAGAAAACATTTGATAATTGCGATTTTATTTTTTATCTACAAATTGAGTGTACATTCTGACTTGTTTTCTCATAATTGTGGAAAATAAACTTGCAGTGAAAGTTATAAGAATTGCATGATACCTTTTTTATGTTTTATTCAAGGTCCATAGGAAGTGGATTTAAAACCACTTTTTTGTTTGTTTATTGTTTGTGTATGCTGTGTGGGTCGCAAGATCTCCTTGATGTTAGTTTAGGGGTCGCTGGCTAAAAAGTTTGAGAACCACTGCTCTAAATAATAAGTAAATAACACTTATCTAGAAGCACTTAACCTTGGTTGTAAGCCTAAACTTGACATAATCTGTAAAATTTTCCTGATTGGTTGATTGGAATGTTGCTTTAGACTTGTCTCTCATATATAATTGGTTGATTGGAATGTTGTTCCAGGTGTTGATCCAGAAAGATGTTGATCCAGGAACATGTTGCATTTGGTGAAATAAGGTTCTGCTACATTTAACGAGGATTTTCTAAAAGAGTTTAATTCATAAAAAGGTAGTCACTGTCAGAACTGTGGAGTTTGCTTTTGTGGAGCTTGTGGAGCTCGCTTTTCAACTCCTCACAGTTGGCATTATACTGTATAGCATATGTACACAAAACACCACGTGTCAGCGAATCTGAAAAAGTGCATTCAAGTGAAGAAATTTTTGCACAGCATTCTGCTGTTTGTGACCATAGTTTTCAGTCTGAATCCACTGCGAAATTGATCAAAAAAAAATATCAGCTATCATCGTAAATCATATAGGCTATGAAATTTTCTTCTGCTCACACCAAATCTGACACTATATATAATGTCATTGTTATATAGATACTTATATGTGTGGGGTGGGGATGAGACGGTGCCTGTCCATCCCATATTCCTGTCTGAGAAAAAATCTGGTCACCCTACCTGTCACGGGTGCGGGTTCAGGCAGAAGGACGAACAGGCAGAGTCCAGAAAGCTCCAATATAAGGGTTTAATCATAAATAAACAGAAGACAGGCAGGCAGAACACAGCGTAACATTAACATCGATCGACAAAGACTGAAGGAAACTGAGGGAACTAAATACACAGAAGAATCAAACATAATGAGGTGAAGACAGGTGAAACAGATGACGATGACGAGGAACAGGTGGCTGATGAGGGAGTGAACACGGGATAGGGTGACGAGAGGATCCTGGGAAGTGTAGTGCTGAAGACAAGACAGGATGGTGCAGACGAAGACTGTGACAGAACTCCCCCCTCCCGGGAGGCGTGACCTCACGCCGCAGAACAGAGGAAGGAGGGGGGGCGAACTGGGGGCTGAGAGGGGTGTGGCCAGGGCGGAGCAGGCTGAGGGCGTGGCCAGGGCGGAGCAGGCTGAGGGCGAGACCAGGGCGGAGCAGGCTGAGGGCGAGACCAAGGCGGAGCAGATGGAGGGCGAGACCAGGGCGGAGCAGATGGAGGGCGAGACCAGGGCGGAGCAGATGGAGGGAGGACCCCTGGTGGAGCCGATGGAAGCGGGGCTGACAACACCAGGGGGCCGACTGACAGGGGCGGAGCAGATGGGAGAGGGGACCAGGGTGAAGCAGAGGGACAGACGACTTTGGGTGCTGAGGAGGGACCGAGGGACCATGGTGACACCGTAGGTACAGGTGACAGAAGTGACGACAGGGGCACAGAGGGACACGGTGAGGCCAGAGGGAGTGAGGGCTGACAGGTGACTGGAGGGAGTGAGGAGTCCGACAGAACCGGGGGGGTGACATGACGGGGCGGAGCCAAGGGAAGGAAGTCCAAAGGTGAAGGGAGGATGACGAGGGAACGAAGGGAGTCCGGAGGGTCGAGGGAGCCTGGTCGAGCTGGTGGACTGAGGGGCCATGGAGGAGCTGAGGGAGGTAGGAGCCACGGGGGAGCTGATGGGACAGAGGGCAGAGGAAGTGTCTCTGAGGAGGAGGTGTGAGGCGAAGACCGGGGATCCAAGGACCAGGCTGGTTTAGGGGAGCTGAAGGGCAGGAGAGCAGAGCGAGGACAGATGAGAGGAGGCGGGAGAGGGAGGCAGGGTGGGATCCCGGTCTCTGGCGCTGGCTGGACGGTCCCTGGCGCTGGCTGGACGGTCTCTGGCGCTGGCTTGACGGTCTCTGGCGCTGGCTGGACGGTCTCTGGCGCTGGCTGGACGGTCTCGGGTGCTGGCTGGACGGTCTCTGGCGCTGGCTGGACGGTCTCTGGCGCTGGCTGGACGGTCTCTGGCGCTGGCTGGACGGTCTCTGGCGCTGGCTGGACGGTCTCTGGCGCTGGCTGGACGATCTCTGGCGCTGGCTGGACGGTCACTGGCGCGCTGGACAGAACCAGCAGTGAAGAGCATACAGTCTCTGGAGGGCTGGACGGAACCAGCAGTGAAGAGCATACAGTCTCTGGAGGGCTGGACGGAACCAGCAGTGAAGAGCATACAGTCTCTGGAGGGCTGGACGGAACCAGCTGTGAAGAGCATACAGTCTCTGGAGGGCTGGACGGAACCAGCTGTGAAGAGCATACAGTCTCTGGAGAGCTGGACGGAACCAGCAGTGAAGAGCATACAGTCTCTGGAGGGCTGGACGGAACCAGCAGTGAAGAGCATACAGTCTCTGGAGAGCTCGACGGAACCAGCAGTGAAGAGCATACAGTCTCTGGAGGGCTGGACGGAACCAGCAGTGAAGAGCATACAGTCTCTGGAGAGCTGGACGGAACCAGCAGTGAAGAGCATACAGTCTCTGGAGAGCTGGACGGAACCAGCGGGGAAGAGCATCCAATCTCTGGAGAGCTGGACGGAACCAGCGGCGAAGAGCATTCAATCTCTGGAGAGCTGGACGGAACCAGCGGGGAAGAGCATTCAATCTCTGGAGAGCTGGACGGAACCAGCGGCGAAGAGCGTTCAATCTCTGGAGAGCTGGACGGAACCAGCGGTGAAGAGCATTCAATCTCTGGAGAGCTGGACGGAACCAGCTGTGAAGAGCATTCAATCAATGGAGTGGGGCTGGTGACGTCATACATGGTAAAGGGAGATCCACATGACACCAGCACCCACTCCACATAGGCCACAAAGTCCCCTCGAGGCCCGTCTCCGGGCAGGCGTGCCTGGGTTTCAGCGTTTAGGCCTGCCCGGAAGAACACACAGAGGCTTGTGTCATCATAGTGAACGTGAGGTACCAAGTCCAAATACCTCTGTGTGTGGGCCTCGAGGGATTGATCCTCCTGCTCCAGGAGGAGAAGTTGTACAGCTGCTAAATCCATTTTTGGAGGTCGATCGATCTGTCACGGGTGCGGGTTCAGGCAGAAGGACGAACAGGCAGAGTCCAGAAAGCTCCAATATAAGGGTTTAATCATAAATAAACAGAAGACAGGCAGGCAGAACACAGCGTAACATTAACATCGATCGACAAAGACTGAAGGAAACTGAGGGAACTAAATACACAGAAGAATCAAACATAATGAGGTGAAGACAGGTGAAACAGATGACGATGACGAGGAACAGGTGGCTGATGAGGGAGTGAACACGGGATAGGGTGACGAGAGGATCCTGGGAAGTGTAGTGCTGAAGACAAGACAGGATGGTGCAGACGAAGACTGTGACACTACCATTAGATATACCCAAATCTTAAATATATCTCATCTTTAAGCACTACTCAGACAGTTGATGTTAATGTATGAAATAAGATAGATAAGTTCAGTATTTTTTTGTTTATTATTATTATTATTATTATTATTATTATTATATTAATAACCTGGATTATGCACAAAATTACCATAAATTATGATCTCCATTTCACTCTATAATTATCTGAATTTAAATTAAATCCCAATTTACATCAGTGTTGGCAGGAACAATTGGCTCATTGCACCTACAGTATTTCTGTGCTTAATGGCCCCAGTTTGTGTAAATGGCATGTTTGAGGGACTGTGACTATAGCCGGCAGCCGGAAGCCAGCAGCGAGTGTTTGGACAAGATCATGGACAATTCAGTGGCTTTTGGCCAGAACTTTGAATCCGTGGTATGGCTCTTCTCGTTGTTCAGATGAGGCTGCCGTGAGCACTGAATACAGACTCCTAATAAACACAGGGCCAAAACCATTTTCATTCCAACCTTAAAGTTTTACTGTTGCACTCCCTCCCATCCCTACGTGGTAAAGTGGCACATTAAAACAAATATATAATACAGGGAAGGGGACCAAACATCCTGGAGGGCAAGGTGATTTGGACTAAAATACACAAAGCCAAGTGACATTTAAATACAAAAACAAAATAATAATAATACCTAATGCCACAGAGTTTCACTAAACAATACCAAATAACATTCATTAAAGACACAAAGAGGCAGATAGCCAGCAGAGACCCTTTGGACCCTCCCAAACCTCTCACATTTTTATACTTGCCATACTGGGCACTGATAGGCTCACAGAGTTGGCTCATGGCACCAACCAATAACAGTAAGGGTTATTTATCACCCTGCTACATTCGGCACTGATAGGCTCACAGGGTTAGCATGACACCAACCAATAACAGAAACGGTTATACATCATCCTACTACACATACTTTAATTGTTAGTTTACCGATTGATTTATTACTTCAGTAGTCAACTTAAAAATTTCCTATAAAATGGTATCTGTCTCTGTTCCAAAATTCTCTGTCATGTGGAAATCTGCATTTAGCCTTTAATAGGATTGAGTTGTTTAATTTTGCAATATACTATGGTAAGAACTAAGCTAAAAACAGTGTTCTATGGTATAGAGAAATTGGGCAAGAGATGAAAATGTTGTTCTTTCTGTTTGGAAAACACACACTGGATGAGAAAGAGTTCAGTTTTGGCTAGAGGACAAGTTCGAGAGAACGGATGGATTTGTGTGTTAATGCATGGCTGAGCTGGGAGAGTAATGAGGTGTAGCATATCAGACTAAGTGGCTAATGGCTGTGAAGTCATTAGTGCAGTGCCGCCCACTCTCTTTCTATTTGCTTCGCTCTCTTTTAATGCCTTGTCTTATCCCCACATATTTGCTAATTTTGTGTATGTGTGTATCTGTTCTCACATGATGTGAAGGCTTAGTTCTCTTTAAAAACTTTTATTTATCCCCTTGATGTTAGCGGAGGAGTGTTTCCCAATACACGATTCCATAAAGCAAGAACAGAGATGCAGTTGTAACAACAAAAAACTGTGATTTATTAATTAAAATCTCCGGATTACTTTACAAACAAAAATACAAAATAAAACTTCCAAGAATGCGAAATGCCAGTGTGAAATGCAATATTATTTCATTCGATTGAAGAAACTGTTGCTCTCCACATTCTAACTTGTCTCTGAGAGAGTTTGATCTGCAGTGATTGTTTATTTTTGAGTATATTTTGAAGAGCGCTGAGTCGCTGTGAACAGAGTTATTAATAAAGCACACAAGCTCCAATATTCACCGATCCCTTGACTTCTTCCATCACCCCCCACTGAACCATCTTCACACTGGTGCCGAAACCTGGGATGGAAGGAGAGGCCGCCGCCAGAAACCCTCCGTCTTCGCCGTTTGCGGAAATCATCCAGGCGCTCGCGGGACTTCACCAACAACACCAGGAGACCATGTTGAAGATGGAGGAGCAGCAGGAACGACGATTCGACACTCTCCTCCAAGGACAACGGGCGGACCATGAGCAGTTCCGGAGCTGGGTAGACCAGGGGGTCCGGGTCCCGGCCGCGGCCCCAACCCTGCACAAGATGGGACCTCTCGACGATCCCGAGGCCTTCTTGGATCTCTTCGAGAGGTCGGCCACGGCTTGGGGCTGGCCGCCGGCTGACTGGGCGGCGCGCCTGATCCCCCTGCTGTCGGAGGAGGCACAGATCGCCGCCCAACAACTACCAGTCAGCAACCTCCTGGTCTACAAAGACCTCAAGCGTGCTATCCTGCAGCGGGTCGGCCGGTTCCCAGAGCAGAGTCTTCAGCGGTTCCGGTCCCTCGAGTTGGGGGAGGCCGGCCGACCCTTTGTCTTTGCGCAGCAGCTCGGGGACGCCTGCTGCAGATGGCTGATGGCCGAGGGCCGCGACGTCGAGGGAGTCATCGAGCTGGTGGTACTGGAGCAGTTCATCGCCAAACTCCCTAAGAAGACCGCGCAGTGGGTCCAGTGCCACCGGCTGACGTCGCTAGACCAGGCCATCCAGTTGGCAGAGGATCAGTTGGTGGCGTGCCATCTCCTTCTCTCTCTCTCTCCCCTCACCCCCTCTCTCTCGCCGTGTCCCTGCTCCCAGGTCCCGAGGCGGCGTTCCATCGTGCCTGGCGCCCCGCTGGAGATCCGGTCCAGCTGCAAAGCCGGTCAGGGACCGTCAGCTGGAAGCGCCCCTTCAGCCCCTGGCCCCGCGTTCTCCTCTCGCCAGTCCCTTTACCCGCTTCCCGCCGCCGGAGTGGCGGGGAAGCCTGGGCCGGCCTGCTGGCGCTGTGGGGACCCGGGCCATTTCATCAAAACTTCCATAAGTGGACACCTTGATTAGCGTCCCCTACGCGCCACCGGCCACCCCCGATCAGTCTGGGCTGTACCAAATACCTGTGAGTATTAAGGGGGGTACGTATCAAGCCTTGGTGGATTTGGGTTGTAACCAGACCTGAATCCATCAAAGTTTGATTCAGCCAGTGGCGTTGGATAAGAGCCGCAAGGTTATGGTGCGGTGTGTGCATGGCGAGGTGGTGGGTTATCCCCTCGTGTCGGTCGCGATCCCATTTAGGGGACAAAAGCATAGCGTGGAGGTGGCAGTTAATCCGCACCTTAAAGAATGCTTGAATGCCTGTCTATTTCAGGCTAAATATAAAATGCATGTAGGCTACACCGTATTTTCCGCACTTTAAATAAGGCACACCTTCAATGAATTACCTATTTTAGAACATTTTTCATATGGGCGCACCGGATTATGAGGCGCATGAGATACTGTAGTCAAACGTTTGACTGGGTTTGCGTTATGCATCCACTAGATGTGCTGGGAATATAGCGAGTAAGCGGCGCCGGAGGTGAGGTGTTTATTGTGTGTGAGCGCGCTGGGGCGGGCACGTAACTTACATTCACAGCCTGAGTAGGCCTGTTCAATGTGCGGGGGGTCGCTGACCTCAACGGCTGGCTGTTTTGAACGAGACGACCGGGTTACTGTGAACGGGGAGCGCTTTATGAACGTGACGCGCAAGCAGCGCCGGGGACAGTGTGTCTGTGTCTGTTAAGAGTGAGCGGTCGTGAGCGGGAGACACACATAACCTGATTTATACGAGGTTGAACTGGCCGTATACTATTCGACTATCAGTGTTGTAGTCGAGACCACCTCACTCGAGTCCGAGTCGACACCGAGACCAGTGAGAGTCGAGTCCGAGTCAAGACCGAGTCCATAGAGAGTCGAGTCCGAGTCGAGTCCGATACCAGAGACGGTCGAGTCCGAGTCGAGACCGAGACCAGTGAGGGTTGATTACCTAATTTACTTTTATTTACTTAGAGAAATCCTTTTTTTTTTTACTGAATTTACTTAGAGTTTAAAAAATATGATCAGTTTAGGGTAAAAAGGCCACATAGTAGGTGGTGTTAAAAGTAATTTTATTACAATTTGTCATGCGCAGTTGCGCACTAGAAAATCACCAATCACTGGGCGTGTCAATCAATTTAAAGAAATATTTTATTCACATACATTAATAATCATGAAAAATATTTTTAATTGAACTCGAGTGGACTCGGGAATAATTCCGAGTCCTAAGAAAAAAAAATGTTCGAGTACGAGTCAATTCCAAGTCCAAATGTACAGGAGTCCATGACAAGACCAAGACCATTAAAATATGGTCTCGAGACCGAGTCCGAGACGAGTCCGAGTCTCGAGTACTACAACACTGTCGACTATAACGTTCATAGTCGAATCAGACCTCTCCGAATCGAATCGTCGAATCCTCGACTATTAGAAGTCAGCCCTAGGAGGTTTGTACCTAATTATTCGGACCTTGCTAGCCCGCTGACTTATCTAACTAAAAAGGAAGCACCCGATACCGTCCAGTGGACGGAGCAGTGTCAACAGGCCTTCACCCAAATAAAGGCTGCTCTGTGTGGCGGCCCGCTGTTGCAGGCTCCTAACTTCTCTCTCCCTTTTTCTCTGCAGACAGACACATCGGACATTGGGTGCAGTCTTGACCCAGGAGATGGAGGGTGAGGAGCGGCCGGTGCTGTACATCAGTCGGAATCTCTCTAAGAGAGAGATGATGTACAGTACCATTGAAAAGGGAGCATTAGCCATCAAGTGGGCCATTCTCACTCTCCGCTACTATCTCCTGGGTCGAGAGATCACCCTCTGTACCGCCCTGCTGAAAAATCCAGCTAAAACCAGCCTAGGCTGGTTGGCTGGTCTTAGCTGGTTTAAGCTGGAAGTAGCTGGTTTTAGTTGGTCACCCAGCCTGGCTTAGCTGGTCAAGCTGGTCTCCCAGCCTGACTTAGCTGGTTAAGCTGGTCTCCCAGCCTGGCTACCAACTTGACCAGCTAAGACCAGCCTGACCAGCTGAAAAAGTGTTCAAAACCCCTCTAAAACCAGCCTGATAAACCAACTAACCAGGCTGGGAGACCAGCCAAAACCAGCCAACCAGCCTTGGCTGGTTTTAGCTGGATTTTTCAGCAGGGCGATCACGCTCCCCTGCAGTGGCTCCACCGCATGAAGGATGCCAACGCGCGGATCACCCGTTGGTATCTGGCTTTACAACCCTTTAAATTCAAGGTGATCCACAGGCCGGGTGCACAGATGGTTGTGGCGGAATTTCTCTCCCGAAGGGGGAGGGGGGAGGCTGCGGTGGGGGTATGTGGCACGGGGGGCGTGATTCAGCGGTGTCTGCGGTGAGAGAGCGAGGGAGAAGCCGAGCGGGAAGTAAGTGGGTCAAGTTCAAATGATGAACACCTGTTTGTGATTTTAGTGATTGGCGTGAGGAGAGCGTATTTAAGCGGGCCAGGTCCACAGAGTGTGGAGAGAGATCTTGGAGCTTGTGTGTGACTGTGTGCAGAGCTGTGTCCAGGCAATCTGAGTGTGTTCGTGGCCGTCACCGAGAAAGCTGTGATCAGCGGGAAGAGTCTAACGCCTGGGAACCGGAAAAAGCTGTGTACAGCAGGAAGAGTTTGATCTGCAGTGATTGTTTATTTTTGAGTTTATTGTGAAGAGCGCTGAGTCGCCGTGAACAGAGTTATTAATAAAGCACACAAGCTCCAATATTCGCCGACCCCTTGTCTTCTTCCATCACCCCCCACTGAACCATCATCACACAAACTTAAATCTCTTTAGGTTCATATTTCTGCTAGTGCACAGTAATCTAAACATGGCTCCTACATATGATATGCTAACACAGTCACTGTAAAATGTATTTAAATCACGTTAGGGTAAATCACATGAAACCTGTTTATATCCAGGTCAAATGTCTTCTGTTTATTTTGGTGTGAAATGTTACATTATGTGCTTTTTGTAGCAAATTGGCTCTAAAGAAATATTAATAATCAATCATAACTTGTTATAATTGATTATAAATATTTGGATCAGTTAATTAACTAAATTAACTTAATGTAGTAAAAATTAATATTACAATCAATCAACCTGTTTGTCCTGTGAACACTTAGTGTTTATAGTTTATCAATTCTAAGAAATGTTAATTTCCAGGGGAGGAAAATGTCTTTCTTACTGTACAGTACTATTAAGAGTCTGTAGTCATAATAAAATTTGTGGCAAGTAGAGAATTAGAACCAAATGCGTATTGTGAACAAGTTTTATTAACTAAATCACAAACATAACTAAACTAAACTGCTCTTCTGGGGCCTAGTGTGGCCACGCAGAATAGCTATGTGAACGTACTGAGAAGGCCAAGAGAGGGAAGAGTGTGAGTAGAGGCCATTTAAAGTCTAAGAAATGTCCCACCTATCAGAGTGGGCTCGGCCAATAAGAAAAGGGGAATTTCCAAGCGGGAAATTCCTCTGTTGGGAGGATTTATGGCTCTGTCTCAGGTGTGGTTAGACATAAGCATTGCTGTTTGTGTAAATTTATACTCAAATAGATGTAACAAACACACACTGTGTTCTATGAGAAGGTGGTGTACACTAAAGTGTGAGTCATTAAATGAGGGTTAATTAGATAGGAGACACAATACAGGTGGGGTTACATTGACCGTTTGTTCTATCATAAAATACATGGTATCAAAGACCTACAGTAATAGTATCAAAAGACACTACCCAAGACAGTAAATCATTCACACAGTGTCATGGGATGAATGTTTATTAACAGATCAATTCGTCCATAATTGAATTTTAAAGGCTGTGGGTTTTTGCAATGGCCTTTGCTTTTTCCACGTGAGCACATTTTTAACAGCAATAAACCCAACTTATCTGATCCTAGTCATGTTACCAATCCCCTTCTTTCCCTTTAAAGGAATCAGTGCCTGTCTTGTGTGAAATCAGGCGAGAACAACAAAGACAAAATTGCCCGGGACCCAGAAGTGAAGCCCAAAACTAGGTTGTAAACCTGACAAGTGTTTACAGAAAGGAACAGCCCGCTGCATCACACACCTCTTGTAGGGATACCCCTAATACAAGGCTACAAACCCGCCATAATCCTCCTGCTCCAACGCACCATGGAGGAAACCAGTTTGTTTCCTGTGCAGGGAGCTCTAGAGTGATCGTGGCCTCAGCAACCTCAGTTGAGAGTGAGGTTTCTAAGACCCAACATATAGCTACTGGGGTGGGCTCAGTACTTGTACCACTTATCTTCTCCATCTACATGACATCACTAGGATC
>NW_024121255.1:4921377-4982217 GCF_016745375.1 Pimephales promelas
GGACAAGTGGTTTAGAGAATGGATGGGTAATTAATTATTTGTTGCATAAACAATACAGGTTTTTTAATAGCTTGATACAGATCATTTTTAACTAAATTATTTTCTTATCAAGAAGTCAAATCTGAAACAATTGTATGTGACCATGTCCCTAAATAAAACCTTTACCTCAAAATGCAGAAGAAGTGTGAAAACAGTATTCTGAAACAGAGAAAAAAGAGTGTCATAAAACTCATCACCACACTCATAACCCACTTAAATTGAACTTTCATTGCTGAACATCCAGTCAAAACTAAATGATGTTTTTGGTAATTTTCTAAAAAAAAAATTACACATCTACAATCACTGATCAAATAAGGCTTTTATAAGGCAAATAAAATAATTTAAATACAGGAAAAAAACATGAAACAAAGCAGTCTACAGTGCAAAATTAATTCCTTACATTATATTTGCACCTTGTGGTTTATAATTAGATCATTCTGTCAGTGAGCACGCACAGTTCTCATCTTCACCGGAGACTAACCTCCTTTGATTGGACGTTGCTTTTTTAAACTCAGCAGAAAGAAATGTGATTGGCTCTACTGATCAACGCATGATTTGAGTGACATGAACTTTGATGTTATGATAATGTCGATAAATTCATTACTCTTTGGTACCATAAAATACATTCTGGTAACTTATCAGAATGCGTCACATCATGCGTTAGATACCGTTACATCATACGTTAATATTTACCAAAAATCACTGCAAATATAGTGACGCTGCAGTCTAACAGATCCAGCGCTGATATGTGTAACATCAACCACGTGACCACAAGGCGCGAAAGCACGGTTATAAGTTCCCTCACGACTTATTAAGTTAGCCAGTAAAACACTCATGGAACTTCCGTTATATTAAACAAAGCCAAATACAGAGCAAAATTAATTTCTTACATATACATTTGCACTTTGTTGTTTATGAATAGAGAATTCTGTGAGTGAGCACTGGAATCGGGGATTCCGTGACTAATGATAACGGGCTTTGATTAGCTAGGCCGAACTGATGCAGAAAGTTTGACGCTGCCTTTGACATGAAGCGACCAGCAGCAGTCGACAATTGTCATTCAAATATCTATGCATGAATGTAAAATACAACGGAGAGTATACCATAAGTACATCACATCACCAAATAAGCTCAAGTTAGTGAGGATGCTGTATCGTTAGCTTAAAATAAGCGCCAAAATGAACTCGTCACACAGTGATTAAGCTAATATAACCTAAACAGCAAAACTCAAAGAGAGTAATATCCATCAGACACACACAAATATCATGTTAGAATGATAGTGTTCTAGCTGTAACATAACTTTTCATGCATTCTTCTCTTTACAGAGAAAAGGGTAGCTTCAAACGTTAACAAAAACAATATTAACTACAACTCATATGATAATACGTATAATATTACCTATTTTTAATTCAAATAAAGAGATGAATTTGACAATACAAGGCTTTATAAAACAGCATATGAAATCGACTGCTCCACTTACCTGAAGAGAATAATGTGGGCCGTTCATCAGTTCTGCTCCTGTGAAGAGTCGATCTCGCAGCCAATCAGCAGCGACCTTTGATTGTACAACCAATAAAATCACACCTTATAGTGATGAATCGGTCTAACGATTCGTTCAGTGTGAACAAATCTTTAATATGACTCGGGAATACCGAGTTCGAGCAAGGAGTGAACGAAATGAAGTGAAGTAACTTGTGTCTGAAACAGTGCCGTCATGTATCACAACTGTATTTTCGACCACATAATGTTTATTTTATGTTTCAGACATTTAAATACACATAAGTACCAGAAAATATATATTTTGAGTTTGTAAAATACACACATTGATGCCTGTTGGGGTGGTGTGTCACGTGATAAGCAATGACAAGTCACCATGGAAACATTAAAGTGACAGTTTCTAAATAATGGTCCACTGGAAAAACTTAAAATATTTTAAACTTACGTGTGAAAGGGTTGAATACAAAAAACAAATTAACAATGGTAAATTATTTTATGTATTTATTCTTTTTAGTAAATTTGAGCTTTTTGTTGTTAGAAACTCACACTCACGGAAGACATTGAGCGCCCTCAGGCGACCATTATGATCGTTGATCATATGGTCTTTATTATGTATATCAATGGTTATAATTGCATTCAAATGACTTTGCAACCTATAGATAATCTATGAATATTTTTAACTCATCACCAATTTGTCATCTCTTTCTTGCAGTTTAGCCAGTAAACAACAATTCCACAAATTATTAAAACACATAGCTGTTAGTAAAACACATGAAGTTGAGTTAATGCTTAAATTATATATTTTAATAATAAAAAGAATATACCTATGTAATTTACCTTATTAATGCAATTTCACTTTAAAATGCATCTATATAATATTGGCATCCTGTGATTACCTAAGGCACGAGTCCACAACCGAATAACAGCTGTGCTAATATAATACAGCAATAAAGCATTGCTAGAAGTGTGATATTATTCATTTAACACTTAGTTTGTTGTTGGTTGCTATGGAGCTCTTAGTGTATATCAGCATCCTGGTGTTGCTAGGTGGTTGCTAGGATGATCTGGGTGGTTGCTAGGGTGTTGCTAGGTGGTTGCTAGGTTATCTGGGTGGTTGCTAAGGGGTTGCTAGGTGGTTGCTAGGGTGTGGCTGTGGTTTTCTGGGTGGTTGCTATGGTGTAGCTATGTGGTTGCTAAGTAAGGTATTCTGGGTGGTTGCTGGGGTGTTCTGGGTGGTTGCTTAGGTATTCTGGGTGGTTGCTAGGGTGTTGCTAGGTGGTTGCTAGGGTGTTCTGGGTGGTTGCTATGGTGTTGTTAGGTGGTTGCTAGGGTATTCTGGGTGGTTGCTAGGGTGTTGCTAACGTGTTCTGGGTGGTTGCTAGGTGGTTGCTAGGGTGTTGCTAGGAGGTTGCTTGGATGTTCTGGTATAGGTGGTTGGTAGTTGTCACAGATGGTTACTATGAAATTTGTAGCATTTTCTTGGCATGATTTAGCACTTAGCTAATCAATATTAGCATGTAGCTATTCTCTGTTAGCATGTGTAGCATGTAGCAAGTCATGTTTGCTAGCATGAGTAAAAAGAGCCAACCCCCATCTCTATACGATGTTTTGATGCAGAGATGTAGGTCTTACAAAATGGTTGCTAGGGTACTCTGTTTGGTTGCTAGGGACTGGCTTGGCAGCTGCCAATCATGAAGCTCCAAAGTCAATGTGAATGTATAAACCAACCCCCATCTCTATACGATGTTTTAATGCAGAGATAAAGTCTTGCAAAATGGTTGCTAGGGTACTCTGTTTGGTTGCTAGGGAGTGGCTTGGTAGCTGCCAATCATGAAACTCCAAAGGCTGCTTGTCAGTATGAATGATATAAACCAACTCCCATGCCTCTATGACATTCAGAATGGAAGATATCCCTCTTTGGATTTTGGTTGCTAAGGTGCTCTACAATGGTTGCTAGGGCATGGCCAGAAATTGTTGAGGTGATTCATGATTGGCTGTTTGCTGGCCCAAGTCAAACGAGCCCACCCTCATGTTTCTATGACACTTATATCCTGAGATATCCCTTTGATCTCTTTTAATGGAAGTCTATGGGAGTTGTTGCTAAGGTGCTCTAAATGGTTGCTAGGGGGTGGCTTAATAGCTTTACAATGATGCTGAGAGACTGATTGGTCGTCTGAGTAAAATGAGCCTGCCCCCTTGTCTCTATGACACTGTGATCCAGAGCTATGTCAAATACAAAATCCGTATGCAATTTTACCATAGTAGGAAAAACACTAAAAGTCTATGGGACTTTTTTACCCAATGATTTGCCCCTGGGGCGAACACCGTACCCCGATCGCTACGAAAAGTCACAGCACACCTCTCCTCAATAATCCGCAAAATTTGACGCCTCAATCAGGGGTCTGTGATGTCGGCGTGTATTTTTTAACAGATGATTACTATTTAGTCTCTAAAATGAGTTTTTATAGAGTTTTTTATAGAGTTATTTAGTATGGCACGAGGCCTGCGGCCTCGTGCCTATCGCCCACGGTTGCTAGGGTGCTGTAACTGGTTGCTATGGTGTGACCATGAAGATTTTAGGCCATTATTTACTGGATGCTTGATTAAATAAATCCTCCTAGGGAGAGAGAGAGGTCTGCCTGACAGCAGGGCTGTCAGGCCCTTTTGTGTCTGTGAGAAAGTGACAGTTGGGATTTGAATTTTTGAAAATCCCCAATGTTTAGTCAAAATCGCTGATACTTGGCCTCGAACAAACCTCCCTAGAGACAAAACTATAGGTTGTATCAGCGAAATGACCTGACCGTTAGCAAGACAAGGCCTTTGTGATCGCTGTGATGTATTTTTTGTGTGGATAGAGTTAAAAAAAGGGACCACTTTGGCAAGTTAAAAAACTGGTCCGTAATGCTTTGATTACTAAAGTTTGACCTGAATTTATAATTGCTGCCAATGGAGGATCGTCTGTCACTCCTGTCGTTTGGAAGGACACAGAGAAAAAACTATAAGTCCGAGGGATTTACTAAACACACGAGAGGAACCACAACAAAAATACCTACGTTTTAAGTATATTTTCATGGCCAAAGAGTGAAGATTGTGGCCAGGCCAGCGATTTAAAAATTATTTTTTAGCATTAGTTTTCAAGCTGGCTCACTCTAGCTTATGACATCACGTGCTCTAGCTCTGAACAGTCTCTCTCATTCACTCCCATTATAATTTCAGAAACGGCTTGAAAAACATCATGAGACTAAAGTAGAGATTGTGAAAAAAGTATAATAGATATCAAAAAGTTGAATACAACTTTAATAGCTGACAAATTTCTCAACATTTTAAAGTTTTAATGGCTGAAATAGCTGTCAAAATAGGGCTGTCAGGCCCCTTTTTGTGTCTGTGAGAAAGTGACAGTTGTGATTAGAATTTTTGAAAATTCCCCATAGGAAATGACTTGGGACTTTTTTGGCCGCTTTTTCGTCCGCTGTGCGAACATCGTACACCCGATCTCTTAGAAAAGTCATAGCACACCATTCCCGAACAAGCCGCACGTTTTGACACCTCTCTTATGGGTCTGTGACAAAAGCTGCGGGAGGAGTAGCGCGCCGAAATTTGTACGGAATAAGAAGAAGAAGAAGTAGATGAAAAATAATAAGTATGCAGGATAACAATAGTGTTGCTTTGCAAGCACCACTAATAAATAACATGGGGGTCAATGGGGGAATATTTGGGCAGCTCCTGCCCCCCAGGGGTGCAACTTTTACCCCATTGTGAGGTATGTTCTTACAGAGCCTGTCAGCCTCTTCAAATGTGGTAAATCTCAGGCTTCTGTGAAATTCTCGCTCGGAGCTATGAGTCGTCAAAGTTTGTCGCAATGTTAAGTCTATGGGATTTTTGGGAAATTTGTTCGCCCTTCGGGCGAACATCGTACCCCCGATCGCTTAGAAAAGTCATAGCACACCATTCCCGAATATTCCGCACGTTTTGAGACCTCATTCATGGGTGTGTGACAAAAACTGCGGGAGGAGTAGCGCGTCAAACTTTTGGGCCGGCTCATAAAACACAATAGTAATAGTGTTGCCTTGCTTTCAGCAAGCACCACTAATAAATAACATGGGGGTCAATGGGGGAATATTTGGGCAGCTCCTGCCCCCCAGGGGTGCAACTTTTACCCCATTGTGAGGTATGTTCTTACAGAGCCTGTCAGCCTCTTCAAATGTGGTAAATCGCAGGCTTCTGTGAAATCCTCGCTCGGAGCTACGAGTCGTCAAAGTTTGTCGCAATGTTAAGTCTATGGGATTTTTGGGAAATTTGTTCGCCCTTCGGGCGAACATCGTACCCCCAATCGCTTAGAAAAGTCATAGCACACCATTCCCGAATATTCCGCACGTTTTGAGACCTCATTCATGGGTGTGTGACAAAAACTGCGGGAGGAGTAGCGTGCCAAACTTTTGGGCCGACTCAAAAAACACAATAGTAATAGTGTTGCCTTGCTTTCAGCAAGCACCACTAATAATAATAAGTTTAAATAGGATTTCAGTAAGTTGGCTTTCTCAAGCCAACTTAATAAGTTTAAATAGGATTTCAGTAAGTTGGCTTTCTCAAGCCAACTTAATAAGGGACTGAAGGCAAAGGTTTTAGAAGTGGCTCCTCATGTTAAGTTTACGCACTGCATCATTCACCGTGAGTCTCTTGCTAGCAAAGCACTTGACAGTGAGCTTAACAGTGTTCTCAAAAGTGCAATAAAAATTGTAAATCACATAAAGTCACGTCCAGTAACCAGTAGACTGCTAGCCACCCTTTGCAATGAGATGGGCTCGCAGCACGAAGCGCTACTGTTTCATACCGAAGTCCGGTGGTTATCTCGCGGGAAGGCACTCGGCCGGCTTTACGAACTGCGTGACGAAGTGCACTCGTTGTTGAAAGAATCTAAATCTGAATTCGCGCACCACCTGAAAGATCCAGATTGGTTATCAAAACTTGCTTATTTGGCCTGTATATTTGAAAGGCTTAACATGCTTAATCTTTCATTACAAGGTCCAAACACAAACATCTTGACAATGAATGAGAAAATTGATGCATTTGTGAAAAAGCTGGAAAGATGGGCTGAGCGAGTTGAACAAGGTAATGTGGAGATGTTTCCTGAGCTGGATGAACGTCTGGAGGAGAATGGACTGAGTCTCGGGAACTTGAAAACACACATCACTGGTCATCTCCACTGCCTTTTGGAACAATTCCAGAAGTATTTTCCAAAAGAGACGCAACCAGAACTGTATGACTGGATAAGACAACCATTCACTGAAACTAGGACTAATCTCCCCACAAAACTGGAAGATGCTTTGCTGGAGCTGTCCAGTGATCGGACATTAAAAACTTTATTTTCCAATTCCACACTACCTGAATTTTGGATCGGAGTGGCAGAAGAATACAGAGAGTTATCCGATGTGGCTATGGATGTACTGCTTCCGTTTGGATCTACGTATTTGTGCGAGAAGAGTTTTTCCGCTGTCACATACATGAAAAATAAATACAGATCACGTCTTGATGTTGAGGACGATCTGCGAGTAGCCGTATCCAACATCAGGCCACAGATTAATCTTTTGTGCACCGAAAAACAAGTGCACCCATCCCACTGAAAGGTACAGTAAAGTTGAAGTTATGGAAGCACAAATTTCAGCCACATAAGAAAACATTTGATAATTGCGATTTTTTTTTTTATCTACAAATTGAGTGTACATTCTGACTTGTAGTGGATTTAAAAGTGGATTTAAAACCACTTTTTTGTTTGTTTATTGTTTGTGTATGCTGTGTGGGTCGCAAGATCTCCTTGATGTTAGTTTAGGGGTCGCTGGCTAAAAAGTTTGAGAACCACTGCTCTAAATAATAAGTAAATAACACTTATCTAGAAGCACTTAACCTTGGTTGTAAGCCTAAACTTGACATAATCTGTAAAATTTTCCTGATTGGTTGATTGGAATGTTGCTTTAGACTTGTCTCTCATATATAATTGGTTGATTGGAATGTTGTTCCAGGTGTTGATCCAGAAAGATGTTGATCCAGGAACATGTTGCATTTGGTGAAATAAGGTTCTGCTACATTTAACGAGGATTTTCTAAAAGAGTTTAATTCATAAAAAGGTAGTCACTGTCAGAACTGTGGAGTTTGCTTTTGTGGAGCTTGTGGAGCTCGCTTTTCAACTCCTCACAGTTGGCATTATACTGTATAGCATATGTACACAAAACACCACGTGTCAGCGAATCTGAAAAAGTGCATTCAAGTGAAGAAATTTTTGCACAGCATTCTGCTGTTTGTGACCATAGTTTTCAGTCTGAATCCACTGCGAAATTGATCAAAAAAAATATCAGCTATCATCGTAAATCATATAGGCTATGAAATTTTCTTCTGCTCACACCAAATCTGACACTATATATAATGTCATTGTTATATAGATACTTATATGTGTGGGGTGGGGATGAGACGGTGCCTGTCCATCCCATATTCCTGTCTGAGAAAAAATCTGGTCACCCTACCATTAGATATACCCAAATCTTAAATATATCTCATCTTTAAGCACTACTCAGACAGTTGACGTTAATGTATGAAATAAGATAGATAAGTTCAGTATTTTTTTGTTTATTATTATTATTATTATTATTATTATATTAATAACCTGGATTATGCACAAAATTACCATAAATTATGATCTCCATTTCACTCTATAATTATCTGAATTTAAATTAAATCCCAATTTACATCAGTGTTGGCAGGAACAATTGGCTCATTGCACCTACAGTATTTCTGTGCTTAATGGCCCCAGTTTGTGTAAATGGCATGTTTGAGGGACTGTGACTATAGCCGGCAGCCGGAAGCCAGCAGCGAGTGTTTGGACAAGATCATGCACAATTCAGTGGCTTTTGGCCAGAACTTTGAATCCGTGGTATGGCTCTTCTCGTTGTTCAGATGAGGCTGCCGTGAGCACTGAATACAGACTCCTAATAAACACAGGGCCAAAACCATTTTCATTCCAACCTTAAAGTTTTACTGTTGCACTCCCTCCCATCCCTACGTGGTAAAGTGGCACATTAAAACAAATATATAATACAGGGAAGGGGACCAAACATCCTGGAGGGCAAGGTGATTTGGACTAAAATACACAAAGCCAAGTGACATTTAAATACAAAAACAAAATAATAATAATACCTAATGCCACAGAGTTTCACTAAACAATACCAAATAACATTCATTAAAGACACAAAGAGGCAGATAGCCAGCAGAGACCCTTTGGACCCTCCCAAACCTCTCACATTTTTATACTTGCCATACTGGGCACTGATAGGCTCACAGAGTTGGCTCATGGCACCAACCAATAACAGTAAGGGTTATTTATCACCCTGCTACATTCGGCACTGATAGGCTCACAGGGTTAGCATGACACCAACCAATAACAGAAACGGTTATACATCATCCTACTACACATACTTTAATTGTTAGTTTACCGATTGATTTATTACTTCAGTAGTCAACTTAAAAATTTCCTATAAAATGGTATCTGTCTCTGTTCCAAAATTCTCTGTCATGTGGAAATCTGCATTTAGCCTTTAATAGGATTGAGTTGTTTAATTTTGCAATAAACTATGGTAAGAACTAAGCTAAAAACAGTGTTCTATGGTATAGAGAAATTGGGCAAGAGATGAAAATGTTGTTCTTTCTGTTTGGAAAACACACACTGGATGAGAAAGAGTTCAGTTTTGGGCTAGAGGACAAGTTCGAGAGAACGGATGGATTTGTGTGTTAATGCATGGCTGAGCTGGGAGAGTAATGAGGTGTAGCATATCAGACTAAGTGGCTAATGGGCTGTGAAGTCATTAGTGCAGTGCCGCCCACTCTCTTTCTATTTGCTTCGCTCTCTTTTAATGCCTTGTCTTATCCCCACATATTTGCTAATTTTGTGTATGTGTGTATCTGTTCTCACATGATGTGAAGGCTTAGTTCTCTTTAAAAACTTTTATTTATCCCCTTGATGTTAGCGGAGGAGTGTTTCCCAATACACGATTCCATAAAGCAAGAACAGAGATGCAGTTGTAACAACAAAAAACTGTGATTTATTAATTAAAATCTCCGGATTACTTTACAAACAAAAATACAAAATAAAACTTCCAAGAATGCGAAATGCCAGTGTGAAATGCAATATTATTTCATTCGATTGAAGAAACTGTTGCTCTCCACATTCTAACTTGTCTCTGAGAGAGTTTGATCTGCAGTGATTGTTTATTTTTGAGTATATTTTGAAGAGCGCTGAGTCGCTGTGAACAGAGTTATTAATAAAGCACACAAGCTCCAATATTCACCGATCCCTTGACTTCTTCCATCACCCCCCACTGAACCATCTTCACACTGGTGCCGAAACCTGGGATGGAAGGAGAGGCCGCCGCCAGAAACCCTCCGTCTTCGCCGTTTGCGGAAATCATCCAGGCGCTCGCGGGACTTCACCAACAACACCAGGAGACCATGTTGAAGATGGAGGAGCAGCAGGAACGACGATTCGACACTCTCCTCCAAGGACAACGGGCGGACCATGAGCAGTTCCGGAGCTGGGTAGACCAGGGGGTCCGGGTCCCGGCCGCGGCCCCAACCCTGCACAAGATGGGACCTCTCGACGATCCCGAGGCCTTCTTGGATCTCTTCGAGAGGTCGGCCACGGCTTGGGGCTGGCCGCCGGCTGACTGGGCGGCGCGCCTGATCCCCCTGCTGTCGGAGGAGGCACAGATCGCCGCCCAACAACTACCAGTCAGCAACCTCCTGGTCTACAAAGACCTCAAGCGTGCTATCCTGCAGCGGGTCGGCCGGTTCCCAGAGCAGAGTCTTCAGCGGTTCCGGTCCCTCGAGTTGGGGGAGGCCGGCCGACCCTTTGTCTTTGCGCAGCAGCTCGGGGACGCCTGCTGCAGATGGCTGATGGCCGAGGGCCGCGACGTTGAGGGAGTCATCGAGCTGGTGGTACTGGAGCAGTTCATCGCCAAACTCCCTAAGAAGACCGCGCAGTGGGTCCAGTGCCACCGGCTGACGTCGCTAGACCAGGCCATCCAGTTGGCAGAGGATCAGTTGGTGGCGTGCCATCTCCTTCTCTCTCTCTCTCCCCTCACCCCCTCTCTCTCGCCGTGTCCCTGCTCCCAGGTCCCGAGGCGGCGTTCCATCGCGCCTGGCGCCCCGCTGGAGATCCGGTCCAGCTGCAAAGCCGGTCAGGGACCGTCAGCTGGAAGCGCCCCTTCAGCCCCTGGCCCCGCGTTCTCCTCTCGCCAGTCCCTTTACCCGCTTCCCGCCGCCGGAGTGGCGGGGAAGCCTGGGCCGGCCTGCTGGCGCTGTGGGGACCCGGGCCATTTCATCAAAACTTCCATAAGTGGACACCTTGATTAGCGTCCCCTACGCGCCACCGGCCACCCCCGATCAGTCTGGGCTGTACCAAATACCTGTGAGTATTAAGGGGGGTACGTATCAAGCCTTGGTGGATTTGGGTTGTAACCAGACCTGAATCCATCAAAGTTTGATTCAGCCAGTTGCGTTGGATAAGAGCCGCAAGGTTATGGTGCGGTGTGTGCATGGCGAGGTGGTGGGTTATCCCCTCGTGTCGGTCGCGATCCCATTTAGGGGACAAAAGCATAGCGTGGAGGTGGCAGTTAATCCGCACCTTAAAGAATGCTTGAATGCCTGTCTATTTCAGGCTAAATATAAAATGCATGTAGGCTACACCGTATTTTCCGCACTTTAAATAAGGCACACCTTCAATGAATTACCTATTTTAGAACATTTTTCATATGGGCGCACCGGATTATGAGGCGCATGAGATACTGTAGTCAAACGTTTGACTGGGTTTGCGTTATGCATCCACTAGATGTGCTGGGAATATAGCGAGTAAGCGGCGCCGGAGGTGAGGTGTTTATTGTGTGTGAGCGCGCTGGGGCGGGCACGTAACTTACATTCACAGCCTGAGTAGGCCTGTTCAATGTGCGGGGGGTCGCTGACCTCAACGGCTGGCTGTTTTGAACGAGACGACCGGGTTACTGTGAACGGGGAGCGCTTTATGAACGTGACGCGCAAGCAGCGCCGGGGACAGTGTGTCTGTGTCTGTTAAGAGTGAGCGGTCGTGAGCGGGAGACACACATAACCTGATTTATACGAGGTTGAACTGGCCGTATACTATTCGACTATCAGTGTTGTAGTCGAGACCACCTCACTCGAGTCCGAGTCGACACCGAGACCAGAGAGAGTCGAGTCCGAGTCAAGACCGAGTCCATAGAGTCGAGTCCGAGTCGAGTCCGATACCAGAGACGGTCGAGTCCGAGTCGAGACCGAGACCAGTGAGGGTTGATTACCTAATTTACTTTTATTTACTTAGAGAAATCCTTTTTTTTTTACTGAATTTACTTAGAGTTTAAAAAATATGATCCGTTTAGGGTAAAAAGGCCACATAGTAGGTGGTGTTAAAAGTAATTTTATTACAATTTGTCATGCGCAGTTGCGCACTAGAAAATCACCAATCACTGGGCGTGTCAATCAATTTAAAGAAATATTTTATTCACATACATTAATAATCATGAAAAATATTTTTAATTGAACTCGAGTGGACTCGGGAATAATTCCGAGTCCTAAGAAAAAAAAAAATGTTCGAGTACGAGTCAATTCCAAGTCCAAATGTACACGAGTCCATGACAAGACCAAGACCATTAAAATATGGTCTCGAGACCGAGTCCGAGACGAGTCCGAGTCTCGAGTACTACAACACTGTCGACTATAACGTTCATAGTCGAATCAGACCTCTCCGAATCGAATCGTCGAATCCTCGACTATTAGAAGTCAGCCCTAGGAGGTTTGTACCTAATTATTCGGACCTTGCTAGCCCGCTGACTTATCTAACTAAAAAGGAAGCACCCGATACCGTCCAGTGGACGGAGCAGTGTCAACAGGCCTTCACCCAAATAAAGGCTGCTCTGTGTGGCGGCCCGCTGTTGCAGGCTCCTAACTTCTCTCTCCCTTTTTCTCTGCAGACAGACACATCGGACATTGGGTGCAGTCTTGACCCAGGAGATGGAGGGTGAGGAGCGGCCGGTGCTGTACATCAGTCGGAATCTCTCTAAGAGAGAGATGATGTACAGTACCATTGAAAAGGGAGCATTAGCCATCAAGTGGGCCATTCTCACTCTCCGCTACTATCTCCTGGGTCGAGAGATCACCCTCTGTACCGATCACGCTCCCCTGCAGTGGCTCCACCGCATGAAGGATGCCAACGCGCGGATCACCCGTTGGTATCTGGCTTTACAACCCTTTAAATTCAAGGTGATCCACAGGCCGGGTGCACAGATGGTTGTGGCGGAATTTCTCTCCCTAAGGGGGAGGGGGGAGGCTGCGGTGGGGGTATGTGGCACGGGGGGCGTGATTCAGCGGTGTCTGCGGTGAGAGAGCGAGGGAGAAGCCGAGCGGGAAGTAAGTGGGTCAAGTTCAAATGATGAACACCTGTTTGTGATTTTAGTGATTGGCGTGAGGAGAGCGTATTTAAGCGGGCCAGGTCCACAGAGTGTGGAGAGAGATCTTGGAGCTTGTGTGTGACTGTGTGCAGAGCTGTGTCCAGGCAATCTGAGTCTGTTCGTGGCCGTCACCGAGAAAGCTGTGATCAGCGGGAAGAGTCTAACGCCTGGGAACCGGAAAAAGCTGTGTACAGCAGGAAGAGTTTGATCTGCAGTGATTGTTTATTTTTGAGTTTATTGTGAAGAGCGCTGAGTCGCCGTGAACAGAGTTATTAATAAAGCACACAAGCTCCAATATTCGCCGACCCCTTGACTTCTTCCATCACCCCCCACTGAACCATCATCACACAAACTTAAATCTCTTTAGGTTCATATTTCTGCTAGTGCACAGTAATCTAAACATGGCTCCTACAGATGATATGCTAACACAGTCACTGTAAAATGTATTTAAATCACGTTAGGGTAAATCACATGAAACCTGTTTATATCCAGGTCAAATGTCTTCCGTTTATTTTGGTGTGAAATGTTACATTATGTGCTTTTTGTAGCAAATTGTCTCTAAAGAAATATTAATAATCAATCATAACTTGTTATAATTGATTATAAATATTTGGATCAGTTAATTAACTAAATTAACTTAATGTAGTAAAAATTAATATTACAATCAATCAACCTGTTTGTCCTGTGAACACTCAGTGTTTATAGTTTATCAATTCTAAGAAATGTTAATTTCCAGGGGAGGGAAATGTCTTTCTTACTGTACAGTACTATTAAGAGTCTGTAGTCATAATAAAATTTGTGGCAAGTAGAGAATTAGAACCAAATGCGTATTGTGAACAAGTTTTATTAACTAAATCACAAACATAACTAAACTAAACTGCTCTTCTGGGGCCTAGTGTGGCCACGCAGAATAGCTATGTGAACGTACTGAGAAGGCCAAGAGAGGGAAGAGTGTGAGTAGAGGCCATTTAAAGTCTAAGAAATGTCCCACCTATCAGAGTGGGCTCGGCCAATAAGAAAAGGGGAATTTCCAAGCGGGAAATTCCTCTGTTGGGAGGATTTATGGCTCTGTCTCAGGTGTGGTTAGACATAAGCATTGCTGTTTGTGTTAATTTATACTCAAAGAGATGTAACAAACACACACTGTGTTCTATGAGAAGGTGGTGTACACTAAAGTGTGAGTCATTAAATGAGGGTTAATTAGATAGGAGACACAATACAGGTGGGGTTACATTGACCGTTTGTTCTATCATAAAATACATGGTATCAAAGACCTACAGTAATAGAATCAAAAGACACTACCCAAGACAGTAAATCATTCACACAGTGTCATGGGATGAATGTTTATTAACAGATCAATTCGTCCATAATTGAATTTTAAAGGCTGTGGGTTTTTGCTATGGCCTTTGCTTTTTCCACGTGAGCACATTTTTAACAGCAATAAACCCAACTTATCTGATCCTAGTCATGTTACCAATCCCCTTCTTTCCCTTTAAAGGAATCAGTGCCTGTCTTGTGTGAAATCAGGCGAGAACAACAAAGACAAAATTGCCCGGGACCCAGAAGTGAAGCCAAAAACTAGGTTGTAAACCTGACAAGTGTTTACAGAAAGGAACAGCCCGCTGCATCACACACCTCTTGTAGGGATACCCCTAATACAAGGCTACAAACCCGCCATAATCCTCCTGCTCCAACGCACCATGGAGGAAACCAGTTTGTTTCCTGTGCAGGGAGCTCTAGAATGATCGTGGCCTCAGCAACCTCAGTTGAGAGTGAGGTTTCTAAGACCCAACATATAGCTACTGGGGTGGCTCAGTACTTGTACCACTTATCTTCTCCATCTACATGACATCACTAGGATCTGTGATTCAGAAAAAAGATTTTTCTATCACTGCTACACTGATGACACACCTCTCATCTCTACCTCTCATTTCAGCCTGATCTGACAGTAGCTGCTCGCATCTCAATCTGACTGACAGACATTTCTGGCTGGATGAAGGACCACCACCTTCAACTAAACCTTACGAAGACAGTGGTCCCGGCTAACCAAACACTTCATCACATCTTCACCATTCACCACACAGACGGCCCGTCATACATTACTCATCAATGTCATCCAGGAACCTTGGAGTTGTAATTGATGATCAATTGAACTTCACAGAGCACATTGCTAGAACTGCCTGGTCCTGCATTTTTACCTTGTACAACATTAGAAGGATCAGGCCCTTCCTACCAGAGCATGCTACACAACTACTTGTCCCAGTGCTTGTTATATCCAGACTGGACTATTTTAATGCTCTCCTGACTGTTCTTCCAGCCTTCACTGTCAAACCTCTGAAGCTAGATTTGTCTTTAACCCCCTAGGGTCGGTTACCACGCCAGTGCAATTGTTTCGCTTTTTTCTTATCAGTGCAAAATAGACTCAAATAACTCAGTCGATTTTTGTCATACAGGCAAGTGTTATATATCATTCAAAACTGTTAAATGTCCTTTTTTATTTGTGTACACTAATAATAATTAAAAATATAATTGTGTTTTTCGTAAATTAAAGAAAATAAACATAATGCGCATTATTCCGTCTAATACTTGCCACCCACATGTGAGAGGTCTTTACAAAGCATGAAGTCTCCATTTTAAATGATGTAAATCATATAAAAAACAAATGTTCTCTGTTTAAGTAATCTGTATAAAAGGAAAAACATGTACAGTTTATCCAGCCCGAGCTCATTAGTTCTAATGTGTTCACATGCAAACATTCACGTGCAGGAATGCAGAGCTGTAAATGCCCTCATCACATCAAAACAAAGAATCAGCAACTTCAGTAATGTACTCATCTGCTTTTCATCGAGTTTGGAAGACTTTGTTTGTGCTGTGCTGTTTACCTTGAATTTACCTCAGAAGAATTTGATGAGAAAGATTTAAAGGCCAACTCATAATAGTTAATGTAGCTTCTAGTTAAATTGGTGCCAGACTAAAATCTATCTATCTATCTATCCATCCATATATATATATATATATATATATATATATATATATATGCTATAGACCCTTTTCAGTTGGTAAAGATGGTGATGTTTTTTTGTGGGTTGAGCTTAGGTTGTGGCAGAACGATCCCTCTGGCCACTTCCGTAACGTTAGTTTGCAAGTTTTGTTAACTTTTTTTTTTTTTTACAATGACTGGAGAAAATCTGATTTTTATGTGCAAGGTCACTCACTATCCGAGCGTGATTGCTATTTGCAAATGTTCATTTTAATGGACGGAACCAGATTGGCTGACCCGTTGGCTACTGTACATGCTGTCAATGGATGGACAATCTGACAGGATTAACGTTAACGCTACCTCCAGTTAAGTGTCCTGACTTTTACACCTATAACTATATGCTGAATGGTCATGTACAAGACTTCTGTGGTATGATCCGCAGTTCTGCTAAGCCAGCGCCAAGAAGATGGCAATGTAAAGAGTGACATTACGGTGCAATTTTAATGATGTCAATATTTTCTAGAAATAAAAATTCCAGATACATCACATTCATTTTGCATTGATTCCTGCACCCAACAATACAACAAGATGACATTTAATAATAATAATAACAATAATAATTTAAGCTTCTTATTATGTAGCCGAACCTGGTTTGTATTGGCCGCCTCCAGTTTTCGCTTTGTTTTGCCTCCAGCAAGTGCCGAAACATAACTGTGATGTTAGCTCGAAATTGGTCTATATAGACAGACACATGTTGAAATATTAACTATAGACAGGTAGGCAACCTTTCAATGATGAATTTATATACATGTACAACACAAGGATGTATTTATGTTCTATAATAAAACACAGCACCATATAAAAGTAGGCTAGTATGATTGTTTATTCTAATATGGTGAATATTATAATGCTTAGACCTGTGTTTTCTGTTAAATAGTGTGTTTGTGGATATCTGCTCAAACGTAGATATGTAGAACATGGTAACAATAATGTTTCATAGTTTGGAGTGGCTCAATCGCTTCAGTAAATGCTCTCTGCACACGCTGCGAGTTTGAAAAGCGAAACGCACCAAACATTAGGCTTTATGGTTTTACTCCAATCTAATTTCATAACGTCACAACGAATGGAAATGTTTGAAGTAACATGATAATCCATATATTTTTATCTAGTAGTGTTACTGAAGTGTTCCTTTTTAACGATTTATAAGCTGCCTGCTATCTAGGGTATTGTTATTATTTTATGCAGCCCCACACATATATGCAAACAAGGCACAACAAACTAAGTGTTCATATATATATATATATATATATATATATATATATAGTGATGTCAAAAGATTAACATACTTCATCGCGATTAATCGCATTAATGTCATAGTTAACTTATCAGTTACCTTGAAACGAGTATTGCGTAATAAGCTACGCTTATGGGAAAAGATTCCTATTTTTGCAAGGCAAGGCAAGTTTATTTATATAGCACATTTCATACACAATGGCAATTCAAAGTGCTTTACATAGAAGAAATTAAAATAATCAAAAGAAATCAGAATAATTTAAAGAGTTTAAAATAAAAAAATTAAAAAATTTAATTAAATAATAATAAAATATAGTAAATTATTATAACAATTTAGAATCAAAAATAAAATGAAGTGCAGTAACAGTCGGACGAACAGTGGCACAGTGCTCATTCTGTAAATGCACAGCTAAACAGATGTGTTTTGAGTCTGGATTTGAATGTGACTACTGTAGGAGCACACCTGATCTCCTCAGGAAGCTGGTTCCAGCTGTGGCTGGCATAATAGCTAAAAGCAGACTCTCCATGCTTAGAGTGAACCCTTGGTATTTCTAGCTGATGTGATCCTAATGATCTGAGTGATCTGTTGGGTTTATATTCAGTGAGCATATCTGCAATATATTGAGGTCCTAACCCATTAAATGATTTATATACCAGTAGTAATACTTTAAAATCAATCCTAAATGTAACTGGCAGCCAGTGTAAAGACCTGAGGATTGGTGTGATGTGTTCATATTTTCTGGTCCTGCTCAGAATCCTGGCAACAGCGTTCTGTATGAGCTGCAACTGTCTTATGGTCTTTTTAGGAAGGCCAGTGAGGAGTCCATTACAGTAATCCACCCTGCTGGTGATGAAAGCATGCACAAGTTTCTCTAAGTCAACAAAGCATCTAATTCTTGCAATAATTTTCAGATGATAGTATGCTGATTTAGTTATTGCTTTGACATGACTACTGAAACTAAGGTCTGACTCTAGAGACACACCAAGATTCCTGACTTGATTTTTAGTTGTTAGACCTCTAGCGTCGAGGTATGCATTCAACTTGAGAACTTCATCTTTGTTTCCAAACACAATGACTGCAGTTTTGTCTTTGTTTAACTGCAGAAAGTTTTGACACATCCAACTGTTTACTTCATCAATGCACAGGGAGTCAATGGGGCTGTAGTCGTTAGGCGATAGGGCTAAGTAGAGCTGTGTGTCGTCTGCATAGCTGTGGTAATGGTAAGCGATTTGGTTCTTTCTCATTATTTGACTCATTGGGAGCATATACAGGTTGAATAGGAGTGGCGCAAGAATCGAGCCCTGAGGGACTCTGCAAGTCATTGATGTCCACTCAGACTTATGTTCTCCTATACTCACAAAATAACCTCTTCCTTCTAAGACCTGAACCGTTTTAGGACTATCCCAGAAAGCCCCACCCAGTTTTCCAGCCTGTCAAGAAGTATGTTGTGATCAACAGTGTCAAATGCAGCACTGAGGTCGAGTAGTACCAGTACGGATAATTTGCCCGTTTCAGTATTTAAGCGAATATCGTTTATTATCTTTATGAGCACTATCTCTGTGCTGTGATGCGTTTGGAAACCAGATTGAAAATGGTCAAAGTATCCATTTCAGCTTAAGAATTTGTTCAGCTGATTGAGGACAAAATTTTCAATGATCTTGCCTATGAAAGGAAGATTTCATATTGGTCTATAGTTGCTTAAGATGGTCTTATCCAGATTGCTTTTTTTCAGGAGGGGCTTGACAACTGCAGTTTTCAGGGAGTTTGGAAAACTCCCAGTGTGAAGTGAGGCATTTACCACTTGTAGGAGATCTGCTTCTAAGCTGTGTAACACACTTTTGAAAAAAGATATGGGAAGTGTGTCAATGGCGCAGGTTGATGTTTTAAGGTGATGTATGGTTTCTACCAAAATTGTGCCATCAATTTCTTCGAAATCAGACATAGTAACTACTTTCTCAGGTTGTGGTCTGATCTGCCTGACCGCAGCACAACTCAAGGATGTGCTGATCACCTTTCTGATATTATTGATTTTCTCAGAGAAGAAAGAAGCAAACTCACTGCACTTCCTCTCTGAAAGCATTTCTATGGGAATCTGGCTCGGGGGGTTTGTCAGTCTCTCTACAGTAGCAAAAAGAGTGTGTGTGTTGTTTATATTGCTGTTCACAATATTTGAAAAGAAAGTCTGTCCAGCTTTGCCTAGTTCCCTATCGAAAGCATGGATGCTGTCTTTGTAGATTTTATAATGGACTACAAGTGTTGTCTTCCGCCACATGCGGTCTCCTCTTCTGCATTGTCTTTTCATATTTTGCACAGCTGTTGAGTTTCTCTAAGTTGCTTTTTTTTTTTGAGATATTGAAGCCAAAAAATTATCCTTAATTTTGTATTAATTCACCTTTGGCTAAGCCCCGCCCCCCTTAGTTACTGTTGCTACATCCGTCAAACTTCATCTGTGCTCTGCATGGCTTATGCTGTAACAGCTCTTCCTGCTGAAATGTTATCAAACTTTTATAAAGCAGCAAATAAAGTGTCCGATAGAAGTTGGCAAAGGGGGCTGCAATATGTGTTCGAAGGCTATATTCAAGACATACAGGTGAAACGCAAGAAACAACAAGGCATCCAAAATAGAGGCAAAAGCATAACGTTACCGGTCACAGTCAAAAAATGAACCTCCGCATTTCCTACTAATCGAGACGGAGGCTGGGACTAACAATATCAGGGAGCAACAATGTTCATGCAAAGCTGGGTAGGTCTCTATTCACTTCTATAATCGTTATTACAAAGCAAACGGACTACACGAGTACTGTATAACGATGTGTTTATTAGCAGCGTGTGCTAGCGTATCAACAACTGGTATGAGAACCGAAATCATAACCTAAAACATTATAAACGGTCTAACTAGTATAACTTCACACTCACAGTAAGGTAAGAAGTAAAAAAAGATGTGCTTGTTGATCTTTGGGGGGTTTAGCTGACTGAGGACATCCATACAGTTTTATCCAAACACGACACTTGTCACTGTCAGGATTTGACTTCGGTTTTGGGCAGGGAAAAAACAGACACCCCCCTCCAACCTCTCTGGGAAACGCGTATCTGTGTTGCAAATGCCCGAGGCACAACGTTTAACCATATTTTGGATAAAACTTCGACGGTAATAGCCTGCCGAGAACAAAAATATGAGACGGCTGTGTTGAAAGTCAATGTAGTGCAGTGAAAAAGTGTCCGACCTCTGTGGGAGCTTGTTCTTGGCTGGGCTGTGATTGGTCAATCTACATTCTAGGGCGTGGCTTAGCCAAAGGTGAATTGATAATTAATTTATAATTTTCATTGACTGAAGTGAAAGACACTCGTGGTGCCAGAACTACAGGTTACACAATACTCGTTCCCTCTTCTAGAGAGAACCGAGGTTATGTTAGGTAACCGATACGTTCTCATATGAGAGGTTCTCTCGTATTGCGTAAGTTAGCTTACGCTAAGGGAACCCTTTGTCAATGCGCCAAGCATCCAATCATGAGTCCCAGGGTTTCTAGGGGAACCGAGATAAGTGGGAAAATAAGGCGGCCAGCAACAGGGTCAGCACTTGTAGATAAGCACTCATAGGGAATACAGAGCGGTGCCGCTAGTCTGTATAAGCATATAGCACATACTCAGTGCAGCTCAACCAGAAGAGCTAGGACACTTCAGTGTAGCCTGCGCATGAACATATCTGGGCAGTTCATACATCTCACTTAAATTGACAGAAGTTTTGCCTGCAGAGTGGGAACTTCTAGGTTATAAAACCTGACAAAGGTGGACGGGGAGGCCCAGCCCGTCGCCACACATATGTTGTGAATAGAAATTCCACTGGACCATGCCCACGATGAGCCCATGCCTCTAGTGGAATGAGCCCTGATGCCCAAGGGGCATTGCAGACCTTTCGACGCGTAAGCGGCAGCTATAGCGTCCACAATCCATCTGGACAGGCTTTGTTTCAAACGAAACGAAAAGCTGCTCTGAGCACCTGAAAGGGACGGAGCACGCAGTGTAAACCCTCAGCACCGTGACTGGGCAGAGGAGATTAACATTGCTCTTGGATGATGGCACAACCGATAGAGAACTTACCTGTGCTATAAAAGGAGTGCCAATCATTTTAGGAACATAGCCGTGTCTAGGTTAGAGGATGACATTCTAGTCATTTGGCCCGAACTCAAGACACGCAGCACTGACGGACAGCGTCACCCTCTCTTGAGTGACCCAAAGCAGACAAATAATTGTTCAGACTTATGCCACAGGGCAGCTCTGTAAGCGTAGGCATCTAATGCCCGAAATGGACATAACAGGTTCATTCGTTCTTGAACTGGGGTATCAAAAGATTGAGGATAAAAGACCTGCAGCACTATAGGACCCCCAAAATTAACTGGGACCTTAGGAGTATAACCCAGTCTAGGGTATAGAAATGCTTTCACCATACCCGGTGCAAAATCCAGTATAAAGGAGCAACCGACAGGGCATGCAAATCTCCTAATCTCTTCATAAATGAAACAGCAAGGAGAAATAAAGTTTTCTGAAACCTCTTCAATGGGCTCAAAGGGAGCCAAAAGGGAGCCAAAGGGAGTGCAGTGCAGGTCTCAACCTCAATGTACCACGGAGAAAACAAGTAATTAGAGGATCTCTCCCGATAGAAGTACCCCCCAGAGGGGTGTTGTAGGCTGACATAGCCACCACGTAAACCTTTAAGGTAGAAGGAGATAATCCAGCAAAGAAACAGTCTTGCAAGAAATCAAGAACTGTTCTAACAGGGCAGTTAACAGGATCTTGGTGATGTTCACCACACCAGATGGAGAATAATTTGCATTTCAATGCATATAGTTTCTCTCGTGGAAGGAGCTCTGGATTGGAGAATGGTCTCAACGACCTCAGTCAAATGACCAGATTCTATGAGTCTGGCCCCCTCAGAGGCCGAGCCACAGTATCCAAACTCCAAATGACACAGATATGTGCCTAAATCCCTCAACACACCGTTCAGGGCCAAGGTTATTTCTGCCCTACCAGTTCATAATGAGGAGAAAGACGCAAGCCTCCTTTGATCAGTCAGGGCATTAAGAGCCTATGTGTCATGCTCGTCCGTTTTTAGACAGACTGAGCAGCATTTCGTTTAGTTTATCGGTCGCACTAAGGGCCTAGCTACATCGAAACAGAGCCTATTCAGTGGGGATGGTAAGATTCACCAATTCGCATTGGTGCATCGGCATAACAGCTAACGATGCGATGCATCGATTTAAATAATTGTGTGCATCAGATAAATGTTGGCATTTGTATCGTGATGCATCATTTCTAACATCTGCATTGGTAAAAAAAACAATTTATTCATATATGATTATTAGTAGATGAGCTATACTTTTACTATTTAGAAAGTTACCAATCATTTGTGACCAATATTTTATTATGTAACTGCTGCGTTCACATCGAACGCAAATAGTGAATAGTGAAATAGAGTGATTTCCATGTTAAATCAATGTAAAGGCGCGTTGATGCGGGTCTGGAGGTCCTGTGGCGTGAGACGCATTTAACACAGTGCATTGGACACGATATCACCTCACTCGCACGTCCATTCCGACTAGATTGATTTCTCCTTTCTGAACTGTTGCTCAAGCGCGTTCTCTCATCGCGACTGCTGCAGCTGCTACATGAATATGACGGATCACAACACTACGGAGTGCAAGGCGTGTTCTGAGTCACCCACCTTTAAACCTTAAAGTAGGACATTAAGTTAATCTGGTTTACTGCAGCCTGTGACTACCAATTAGTTTTTCATATATATTTTTTACATCTTAATACAGTTATGAAAGACCTGTTTGTGAAAGATTTTTATTATTATTATTGTTTATGTTAAAACAGCACCTGCTTTTATTTAATCTTTTGGTTTTGTGAAAAAATATAAAAGAACCATGCATTAAAAGTCAGATGCCACTTAAACTACTTTATGATTTGCTGTATGTCTGAATAAAAGAAATAAAAGTTAACTATCTATACCATATTGAATTGTACAGCATCAATTTTTTTTCTCCGTTATTATCGTATTACATTGAATCACATTGCGCTGAATCGAATTGAAATAGTGAATCGCATTGCATCGCATCGGTAGCTGCTTATATGCATCTTTAATGTATCGTATCGTTGGCTATACATCAAGATGTGTATCACCTCGGCCTCAACTATGGAGATACACATCCCTACTATCCAGATGGACAGTTGATGCCATAGCACTGGCATTCACGACAAAGGGACTTAAGTGCCCTTTAGGTGTTAGAGCACACTCCACCAGAGGCATGGCCTCATCTTGGGCGTGGTCTAGCAGGATTACCTTACAAGATATCTGTATGGTGGCAGGCTGGGCCTCCCCGTCTACATTTAGAAGGTTTTATAACCTAGAAGTTCCTGCTTTGCAGGCTAAACTACTATCGGTTTAAAATCAAGTATTGTCTGCCCCGCTGCTTCGGCGCAGAGTACTACAATCGCTTGAGCACCGCTCGCTGACCGATAGATTTTTTCCCCAAGGGCAAAATAATACCCATACTGTTACTCAGTTGAGGCTGAACTTTCTCTTCACCCTGACTGTGTGACACTATTACAGTGATTATAGCCCCTTTGGTTTCTAACTTATTGGGAATGATGCTGATTGCTGAGTCCATGGTGATTGTGCACTATATGAGCCCCGGGCACTTGCCTTTTGGGACTTTGGTGTTGATTCCCTGCATGCACGGCGTTTTACATTGTGTTCCCCTAGCTTAAGATATTATGCAGTGCGAGAAAACCTCTCATAAGAGAATGTACTCGGTTACTAACGTAACCTCGGTTCTCTCTAGAGGGAACGAGTACTGCGTATCTTGCCGTGCCTGCAACATGCTCTAGTTCTCTTCGGCGATGAAATACCAGTGATATCAGCCTATCGAGCTATAATTATAGGGCTAGGCCACGCCCACTTCAACGGGAGTGTGACGCAGTGGGCACGAAGCACCCCCACTGGACCGTCACCAAAGGGCCTCTCTCGATACGCTGCTGCAGTTGCCGCAGGACAGCCAATAGGCACGCTAAGCCGCCTTGCCTATGTCTGTATGCTGCCGCAACACTTTTTACATTATAACAAAACTAAGGATAATTTTTTGGCTTCAATATCTCATGGAAAAGAGATTTTCCTCTAGCCTAAGATATTATGCAGTACTCATTCTCTCTTCTAGAGAGAACCGAGGTTAGTATCCGAGTATGTTTTATCACTATGTGTGACAAAGCCGTTTCTGCGACAGCTCTGCGTCAGAGTCCGAATTCACTCACTTCATTTTGTTCACTCCTTGCAGATATAGTGCACTCAAAAGACATACACTATATAGGGGTTAGTGAATGGTTAGTTAGGGGTTACTGGAATGTTTTTCATGATATGACTCTTCTTCATGTGCTCCATATATGGGCTAAATGTGCACAGGGCGCCCTCAGGCTGCCAGTATGAATTGAAAACACAGTACATCAGAGTATCCAGCGCAAAATTATTACATTGACCCATTTTGGGTATAAATTCAATAAATATTATTCTTCTCTATAGAAATCTGACGAAAACCTATGCAAATCTATAAATATTTCTCCAAATGCGCACATTTTTTGAGCTAAAAGCCCTGAGGGACGTTGGTCAAGTGTTTTCATGACGACAGCATAGAAGTTTTTTTTTCTGAATAGGAGTGCCTTGTATAGAGTGCCTATGCTTATAATTATTATTAAAGGTATAGACTATTTTTTTCATTACATAACTCCTGACACAAATTAATACAACTGTCACTTTATGTTTCTAAGAAATAGTGGTCAAATACTTAAATTTGAATCTTATAAATTTTAATGATGTATACTTTGTCAAGGTATTAACATTAAATCTGATTAAAACTTTGACCTATTTAAACAAAGAATGACTCAGTGTGTCTGCATCCTTGTGAAGGCTAACTTAAGTTCAGTGATATGTTATTTTTGTTTTAAAAGTTATTAATTTAGTTCATATATATATATATATCATCATCATCATCATCAATCGGCTGCGAACAGGGTTTGCAGTCGGACGCCAATTTTCTCCTTTCCCTGCGATCTTTGGCAACTTCCCTCAGTTTGTTCGCTACGTCCTTGTGTGTGTATATATATATACACCTAAAGGATTATTAGGTGAGTGTATTAGGTTAACACCTGCTCAATTTCTCATTAATGCAATATCTAATCAATATCTAATCAACCAATCACATGGCAGTAGCTTCAATGAATTTAGGGGGGTGGTCCTGGTCAAGACAATCTCCTGAACTCCAAACTGAATATCAGTGTCACGAATACCAGCCCATTCTCACCCCCAAGGCGTCACTTAACTGACGCCTTGGGAAGCATTTGACCATGCTTCAATCTCTGACGCTTTAGGCGCCCTTTAGCGTCAGTTAGATGACGCCCTAGGATTGCATGTACCCTACCCCCACCCCACACCTAAACCTAACCCTGTCCTCTAACTGACGCTTTCCTTTGGCGTCAGTTAGATCAGTGGTTCTCAAAGTGGGGTCCGCGGACCCCTGGTGGTCCGCGAGCTAAAGCCAGGGGGTCCGCGAAATAATTTACAACCTAACGTTTTTTTCCATGAGTCATGTTTTCTTTATCGTCTGAAAACATGCTGTTTATTCCTAAGTAACTTATATAAAGCATTTAACATAAAACAATACAAAGTAGACACTTAAAGTTTTCTATAGATAGATAATCTATGTCTTTGCGTCAAGTAGACTATTCGCTGCTGTTGATTTTGCGGGACGTGCGCCAGAAAGGAGACAGAGAGACGGCATGAACCCGCATCCGGTTCTTTTGTGTATTTTTAAAAGGCATGACATTTTGTAGTCATTTATAATGTAGCCTATACACAAATAAAAAAATGGACACTTTACCGTTTCGGATGATGCACTCTTGTCTTATCTATGACCATAAATAAGAGTATTCCTGTTTCCACTGCTGAGGAAAAATTCCCATGTAATTGCGCGCCGGCGTCTCGCGTGCACGCACAATAGTCAGTTCTAGCACTGCTACTGTAGATTTGACATTAGAAGTCTGATCATTATCAAAATAAAAGTGCATAGTGACAGGGCCGTACCCACAACTGAGGTTGCAAGGATGCACATCGCGATGATAACTGACCTTCTCGTCTGAGGTGCTTCAGCAGACTAACAACGATAGCTCGTCAATGTCAAAATGTTTGAGTCGGAGTGAACTCAAAGTTCCCCGCACGACGTTTCAGTCAACAGTTATAAAGTGCGAGATAAGATGTAGGCCTTAATTAACATAAACTAAACAGCTGTTTTAGATAAAAGTTTTAAAAAACGACTGAAACAATCAGTTTGCAAAGTATTAATCAAGCTCAACTTTAACAAAGGAAAAAGCAGGTCAATAGAAACATACTGTGCCCATGAGATTAACATTATGGATTCATATATTTAACATATAGGCTACTGTATGTTTTTTTTAGCTAATTACAGTAGCTCAAATTAACAACGCACGCACCTATTAAACATAATGCCATTATCATTGTATTTATAGGCTTATGGGCTTTATTTGTGTGCAGAATAGGCCTAATTATTGAAACATTTCTCTTTTAAGGCCATTCCTGATTGGAAT
This sequence comes from Pimephales promelas, assembly GCF_016745375.1. Next base: position 4,948,340 of record NW_024121255.1, read on the forward strand.
ATGTGATTGTGTTTCGTGACATCTTGACAAAAAAAAAAAAATGTATGCCACTGACTGACATGCTTCTACTAAATCTATAGTTATCCAATTGTGGGGCCTTAAAACACCTTAAAATGCACATGTGTAGATCAAGAACATCAAAAATTCCTAAGTGAGGGATCCTAAGTGATTCCTAGCAAGATCACTTTCGTTACCTCAGTAGGCTATTTAGAAATTCCTGCATAGTACCCTGGGTGGAGACCATTCATTTTGTGCAAAAATATTTCATTTGCCGCTCACACATTAACTTTGTGCTCACTAACTGTTATAAATATGAGGGGGGTCCTTGGAATTTTTTTTCCCCTGAAAGGGGTCCCTGGCACCAAAATGTTTGAGAACCCCTGAGTTAGATGACGCCGTAGGATCGCGTCATGTAAGTGGGCGCCTAAAACGTCAAATATTGAAGCATGGTCAAAGGTGACGCCTTGGGGTGAGAATGCGTTGCGAATACAGCCTCTGTGGCTCCCTCCACTCACCACAAGAGGTCACCATCATCTGAGTACTAACTCTTTGGACTGCAATTCCCATATTCCCCGTACCCATGTCTGATTTGACTCACAAGTGTTTCCCATTGACTCTCTCTATTTAAACTGTTCTCTCAGCTTCATCCTTGTGAAGTCTTGTCTTGCTATGCAAACATTTTTAAGCGGTTATTCCATGTGTGATCTCCCGTGTATGACCTGGACTTTTTACTGGACCTTGATTCTTTGCCACCTGCCCATTCTGATTGCATCTGCCTTGTCATTCGAATTAAATTTTATTTAATTAAATTATATTTAATTAAATGTTCAATTTAAATGTCCCCAACTAAGCAAGCCAAGCCAATGGCAACAAAGGTGGATAAAGACGACGGACCAGGAAGGAACCAAAACTCCATCAAGTGGCAGAATGGAGAAAAAAAAAACATTTTGAGAACTCAGGCTAAGTCGGGGGGCCAGTCCTCTGGCCAATGAACAAACAGTATATGATCATGATTCAGGCAGCATTATAGGTCAGAAGTCAGATTGGTTTGGAACAATCAGAATATTATCCAGTTCCATCTGGTTGAAGATCAGAGTCACGGCGGTATGGAGATGGGTTTAGTTTATGGAGTTTATGGAGATGGATGAGGATTAGTGATGATGGCTGTTGTAACGGTGGCTTTACCAAACCAGTATGGGTTTTCAATTAACCTAGGTTGGTTTAAAATTATTCGGGCACCAGACAAGATCAACTTGTCACAAAAAACAATATATGAAGAGTTCAGATGCAAAAGCCTCTAAGTGCCATTTGAAATTTTCTTCTAAAATGATCATTTTTATCAAACTTGTATATTTAAGTTCAGTAATTTCACTTAAATGGCAATAAAGATTACCTATTAATTGTCATTTAAGTGAAATTACTGAACTTAAATATACAAGCTTGATAAAAATGGTCATTTTAGAAGAAAATTTCAAATGGCATTTAGAGGCTTTTGCATCTAAACTCTTCATATATATATATATATATATATATATATATTGAATCACAAGTGTCCACAATTCCTCAGTCTTTCATGTTCCACTTCATCAACAACAACAACAAAAAAAAATGCAATAAACAAAACGAAGGAAAAAAAATCAACAAATACAGTTAGGTATTTGGTGTATGCGCGTGCGTTTTCGGCGCGTGTATGTGTTCCACGTGAAACAGTCTGTGCAATGGCCGGGAATCTCTGGCCGGGACAATGAGGGTTTTTCGTGAAGTTAAAAAGTGCGGAGAAGACTTTGAAGGCTTTGGCGTGAGGTTAAAAGCGATGGACAACAAGAACAGTAAGTTACCTGAAGCAGGCGAATCAAACTGGCCAATGTGGCTCCAGGCAACACAACACCCCCGGCAGAGCTTTATTTCTCCGTCACTTCGGCAATTGCACCCAGCAGCGTACACACAGAATTTCCAGCAGAGTCCTTCAGGTAACTCGGGTCTCCCGTCACTGAAGCAGGCGAATCAAACTGGCTTATGTGGCTCCAGGCAACGCAACACCCCCGGCAGAGCTTTATCTCTCCGTCGCTTCGGCAATCGCACCCAGCAGCGTACACACAGAATTTCCAGCAGAGTCCTTCAGGTAACTTGGGTCTCCCATCACTCCTACACGTGTTTCCTTCTCTCACTTCCGTTTTTTTTTTCTCCTCTTTACTTCCATTTTAGCTCTCTTTTATTCAACTATTTCCTCATTGGTTTCCGCCCATAAAGAAACGTGGAAAGCTGATATGGATCTTTTTGTCTCCATATCGCCACACTGTCGAGTCGATGAGGCCTTCACACGGGTGAGTCAAGGTGCAAGTCCTCCATCTGGTCTGGATAAGGCCCGGATCCGGCTGAATCCGGATCCGTCTCGAATGCGTTCAAATCCGTCTCGAATGCGTTTCGGAGGGCAACCTGGTCTTTTCACAATCAAATAGCTATACGATAACTTAAAACGCATGAATTGACCAGGTGTAAACAGCCCCTTTGAATCCATCTTCTACTTTTGTGGAAAGTTGACTAAAGTTGTGTCGCTCGAGTTGTTTTCTCTGATACGGAGAATGACGGCAAATACACTAACCTGCAAGACATAGGCACATAGCCAGGCGAGGGTGAACGCGCATAACGCCACGCCCCGTCTCAGATTCGAGCCCGAATCCCTCTTATTTATTTTACTGTACAGGATTGTAGAGGCGATCGCAGTGATCAGAGAATGGCCCATTCAGCCCATCAGGCGATTGTTTAAGCATGTAGGGGTTAGAAAACGTCTATTTTTAACATTAAATGTTGTGCAATGCACCTTTAATAGACGTTTATAAAATAATAATAATAAACGTTTCGGGCCCAAGCCCTATTGGTACATTATTGACTATGATCCAGCACTTAAATGCTAATCTCAAAAATATGTTGGTGAGAGCTCATCTTCCATCATTGACTCCATCACATTTTTTGCAGTCTCTTACCTTTGGGAATTACAGATGTGGCAACTACACTCAATGCAACTTCACATATAAAAGGTAAGTAGTCAGGTGGAAGTTCAGTGTTGAATCTTCTTCTTTGGATTTTTACAGCAGCTGGCATCCATTGAGATGCATTACTGCCATCTTCAGGCTTTATCTACCCTTTACTTTCATTCATATAAATCCACCTTTCTAATACAGTTCCCCTAAAAAAAAAAAAAATCAACCTACTCTCTCCATATTCCAAAAAACGTTTTACTGTATTATCAACCCTTCCTATATTTTTGTTATCATTTCTTGTCTTTCCTGATTAAATTTCCTGCTTGTTGTACGAACATGTTCTACTGTTTCAGCCCCCTGACATTGTTCACCCATTCCTGTATTCAATGTTGAATTACAAGAACAAACACTTATGTAGGGAGATAATGAGCCTGTGTATGGGTGATGAGTGATTATTTGTGGCAGGTGTGATGATAGCTGACTGAGTGCAGGTGGGGACCAGAAGGGATGCCGGGAAGTGTAGTTCTGGTGACTGGGCTAGTGATTTAGGATTTTGATTTAGTACCATTTGTTATTTTAGGTTTCAGAAGTGTGAGCACCCTGTTTGTGGGTAATATGCACTCTCAGTATATATACTGTATATATATGTGCCATGAGAAATTTACAAAAAATGTTCCCAAACACACCTGGACAATTAACTGTACTTCAGGGCCTCTGCTTTAGAGGTCTTCACAGTGCTCCCGAGACCCGTCAGCCCGGGACCCGACCTGAATGATCAGCCGGTCGGGTCCGAATCTATTACTTCGGGTCCTGGGTCTGTTTAACATTGTGTGTAATACCAACGCATTCTCATCCTTTAGCGTCATATAGGACGCTATATGACAAAACGGCGAAATACTACTCACATGGCACCCGTTATAGTTAATATAACACGCGCTGAGAACGGACTGATAATACCCGTGCGACCGGAGTGCAATCTCAAGCGCTTGTCATGTTTCTATGGCAACCAGAGCAGAGCTTCCGCCAAACCGTGCTTTACATTTTCTCCAATGTTTATAAGAATATAAATAAACCGTCTTGTTTAATCTTAAAGTTTTGGTGGTCAGATTCAGACTCAATGAAGAGCAGAGAGCACAGATATGATCAAACTGAACAAGCAACAAGCAATCGTTATTATAGTTCAAAAGGGAAACAGTTAAAGTTATTATGCGAGTTCTCGAGTCAGAATAATACATGTGCAAGGCTGCATTTGTCATCCATCACCGTGACATCAAGTGGACTTTTAAAGCTGAAATAATGAGTGGATTAAGCTTGGAATAACGAGAGAAATAACATGGATAGAACTTTCTTGTCGGTGGATTGTAATGCATCACAGTCATTCAGGTAACGTAACAAGGAAGTGAGACGACGGCTACTAAAATTAGGTAAGACAAAAAGTTTTATTTTTCGCAACTCGTGTGAAATAATATGTGACAATCGGGTCCAGTCGGGTTTGTGTCTTCATGCCGGGTTAGGGTCCAGTTTTCAAATAATAGACGGGTCCAGGTCGGGTTCGGGCAGTACATTTATGGCATTTCTCGGGTCCGCACGGGTCCGGGTCCAACTTTTGAAATGAACGACGGGTCCAGGTCGGTTCGGTGTAGCACATTACGGGTCTCTTCCGGCTCGGGCATGAATTTTTGGACCCGTGAAGACCTCTACTCTGCTTTACTTTATATAATTGCTCAAACTTCAAACCTGCAAAAAATGCTCTCATAATTGCCCTGAACAGCAATCAGTAGTGTTTGTAACCCAATCAAGGAATCTCACATTTGTTTAATTTTATAATATGATGAGATTAGACTTGCACCCAAGGATTACACGCTTATCTGTGGGGCAGCAATGTGTGGCCACTACTAATGAAAGGATTAGGAAACTAATTAGTTATAATCTGCATATGGGATAATTGGACATAACCTGTAAACAAGCAGGTCTGGTGAGCAGGTGTGCAGCCATATGTATGAAGCAGTGCACGGCAGCCACATTAGGGTGAAGAGATACAGGAGAACTCTCAACGGGTTTCAGACACAGACATAACAATGAAAGGGATCCAAATATTGGAATGCACAGCACTGGGACACGTCATCTTGCTTATTGCTCATGAGCATCCCTGCCTACTGCCTTCAAAGGGCAGAGCTCTTATAGGGACTTTGCAGTGAGCAGGGCACTTGTGTATAGCTGTTTGGAACGCACTTGGTGAAAGGAGCAATAAAAAACGTTATTTTCACCTGGGAAGTTCCCATGACAACACTGCACGGTGTCCATCAGCTGAATAGCTCCTTACGAAGAAATGTCTTATTATTGCTGTTAACAACCTTTTTAAAAATATGTGTTGTAATATGTGTTATGTATATCTGTATGTGAGTGTCTCAACTTTAAAACTTGCCATCTCATCTTTCGACCCTGCATTACCTAATATTTCTTATGAAACTTATTTAAACATGACATGACAAAATGTGTACAATGCAGAGGTGTGGACTCAAGTCATGTGACTTGAACTGGAGTCAGACTCATGGTCATGAATTTGATGACTTCAGACTCGACTCGACAAAATTTACAAAGACTTGCCCTCAACTTGGATTTTAACATCAATGACTCATGACTTCACCTGAAGTGCAACAAGCAACAACGCGCCAGTTGGCAAAATGATACTGAAGGTAGTTTCGTTTGGCTATAACAATTACGAGGTAGTCGACAAAAAGCGAGTTGCAATTTGCAAAACATGCGGTTAGAAGATTACAGACGAAGCTGCCGCAACATCCAGCTTCGTTCGACACCTGAAGTTGCACAAAGAAAGGGCACAAAGAAAGGTACGTTTTGAATGAATGCTAAGCACCTTATCAGATGTACCGTAACTTACTAGCTAGCTGCTGCATATTTACTGCATCAATGAGACCGTAAACACACGTCTCCCTTGCTGGTTCATGTTTACAAAAATAGGGATGTTTGAACCCGGATTATATGAGGCACATGAGCGTAGCCAACTCAGATGGAAAACCTCGCCAACATCATGTCATCATCCTTGCTGCTAGACGGATAAACACAAATGTATCGAAAACATGTAATGATAGTGAAATCTTTTATTGTCTGATTGTCTTTTTGGAAATGTGAAGTGGTGGTCAACATGTGCTGATCTTCTGCTCACCAGATCAAAGCGTTCTTTGTCATTAATGACTGTTGGCCAGTCAGCTGGATCCAATGAAGGAGTAGAAAGAAAGCCAGGTGTGTTGGAAGGCATGACCCCTAGAATCCACTGAATCCGTCTACGGCGTGGAAAGTCAGCGTCACGGATGCTGGAGCTAATCGCGGCCATTATAGTCAATGCTCCACTCCGCTCTGCAGAGAATAGGTAGCAGGTTTATTTTCACCGCTTGCCGCGTCAAGCAGCACAGTTTGCACATGCGCATAACCAGTAAGTACACTGGGCAGGAAGTCAAACACAGAACGGCCGACAGGATCCGGTCGATTTTCAAAATAAAACACCCTGTGGAGACTCTGCATCCCTACAGTTTGGACAACAATGCCTCTGATTGGATATTACTCGTTGCATTCGCTGTTAGGCTTGGCCAGCCAATCAGAGGCAGTGGGTGGTGAACTGAACGCATACTTTGAAGATAGTTGGCCACAGGCCAACATTTTCCCTATACCTGCAGATCCAAGGACATTTCAATGGACGATGAGAGATTCATCTTGGAAGTTCAAAAATACAACATTTTGTATGACACCACAGATCCTTTTATAAGGACAACACCAGAAAGGACAACACCTGGAATATAATTGCAGGAGTTATAGGAGTGACAGGTGAAGAAGTTATTACCAAGTTACTAATTACCAAACACATTTGCCTGATAATTACTAGAGTATAGTAGGTACATTGTAAAGCATTCAGTAATTATCCATCTTGAACCTGAGTTTTAAATATCGTTATTATATCAACAAGTAACCTTATTTGTGATGGATTTAGAGAGGACTCAGAAGCGAGGATGACAATCACAGCTCTTTAATAGCAAATGGCAGGATGACCACAGGTACGTGTAACAGAGGAATGATATTAAACAGCAACAGAAGGTTCCTGTAGAACAGGCAGTCGAACTTGAACAGAAAACTCCCTCTGTGGTCCAGGCAAAGATGAGCAGAGAGCTGGAGCAGTAGGGACCCAGAAACCCTCAGGGCCGGGATAGCGAGCAATGAAGAAGGAACACAGCCTCAGACTCCTAGCAGGTATGGTTCTGGAAGTATATCGCATGGACACAGAATAATACTCGAAGTAATCAGAGATATGATTCTAGACAGGACTGGACTGGACTCAGACAGATGCACGCATCGAAACTTACGAACAAACTGACAACACGACAAGAAAGAGAAGGTAAGAAAAAGCCAAGATAATGAGGGGGGAACGAGAGACAGGTGGAGAGAGATGCGCCTAATGAAAAGTGATAACAGCTGTCAGTAATGAAAGTGAAAGCGGCAAGTGGGTGAGTGAGTGAACGAATAACCAGCAGGGGGGGACAGAGAACGAGCCAGGATCATGACAGTACCCCCTCCTCAAAGAGCGCCACCTGGCGCTCCCTAGGAGGAACCCTGGCGAGACCGGAGGAAATCATCAATGAGCGAGGGGTCCAGGATGTCCCGGGGGGAAACCCAGCTTCTCTCCTCAGGCCCGTACCCCTCCCAATCGACCAGGTACTGATGTCCTCGACCCCGACGACGCATATCCAAGATCTTACGGACAGTATAGACAGGAGAATCCTCCACACGGACTGCCGAGAACGCGGTACGAGAAGTCGAGCGATTGACGGGCTTAACGCAGGAGATGTGGAAAACCGGGTGGATGCGACGAAGGTTAGGAGGTAAATGAAGCTTGACGGCGACAGGATTAATAATCTTGACTATACGGAATGGCCCGATAAAACGGGGAGCCAACTTGCGAGAATCGGACTGAAGCGGTAAATTGGAAGTGGAGAGCCACACTCTCTGGCCAACACAATAGCGGGGACTCTTAATGCGATACTTATTGGCCGAGATGCTCATGCGTCTCCTAGCACGACAAAGGGACGATCTCACTCTCCTCCAAGTTCGCTTGCAGCGACTGATGAACGTCTGAACGGAGGGACAGTTCGACTCTGTCTCTTGCGAGGGAAAAAGCGGAGGTTGGTAGCAGAGACAACAGTGAAAGGGTGAGAGCCCCGTGGCAGAAGATGGGAGAGAGTTGTGTGAGTATTCTGCCCAGGGAAGCTGCTCAGCCCAAGACGCAGGATTACGGAACGCCAGACTGCGGAGAATGCGGGCCACAATCTGATTGGCACGTTCGGCCTGACCGTTAGTCTGGGGATGAAACCCCGAAGAGAGGCTGACGGTGGCACCAATAAGACGACAAAATTCTTTCCAGAATTGTGATGAGAATTGCGGGCCCCTATCAGAAACGACGTCGGTGGGCAAACCGTGCAATCTGAAAACATGATTAACCATTATCTGGGCGGTCTCCTTGGCAGAGGGAAGCTTGGCGAGAGGAATGAAGTGCGCGGACTTCGAAAAACGGTCGACCACAGTAAGAATGACGGTATTACCGGCCGACGCAGGGAGACCCGTGATAAAGTCGAGCGCTATATGAGACCACGGGCGAGTAGGAACTGGTAGCGGGCGTAACAGACCAGCGGGCGGAGAATTACCAGCCTTGGTCTGGGCACAGACCGAACAAGAAGCGATAAAGCGACGCGCGTCATGAACTAAGGTGGGCCACCAAAAGCGTTGGCGAATAAGCGCGATAGTGCCCCGAACGCCGGGGTGGGCTGACAATTTGGAAGAATGTCCCCACTGGAGGACGGCTAGGCGAGTGGGCACCGAAACGAATAAGGAGCCTCTAGGGCAGTCGCGCGGAGTGACGGCATGGGCAAGAGCACGCTTCACCTGTCTTTCGATTCCCCAAATCGCCGCCCCCACCACACGACCAGGAGGAATAATCTCCTCCCGGGTGGAAGAAGAGGAGGAGGAACCAAAGAGGCGAGACAGCGCGTCCGGTTTAACATTCTTGGACCCGGGCCGATAAGAGATGGAGAAGTCGAAGCGCGTAAAAAACAGCGACCAGCGAGCCTGGCGTGCGTTCAGTCTCTTTGCGGAACGGATGTATTCCAAATTTCGATGGTCGGTCCAGACGACAAAAGGAACGGAGGAACCCTCCAACCACTGGCGCCACTCGCCTAAAGCCAGGCGAATGGCGAGCAGTTCCCGATTGCCGACATCGTAATTACGCTCCGCGGAAGACAGACGGTGCGAAAAAAAAGCGCAAGGATGTACCTTGTTATCGGAGGCTGACCGCTGAGAAAGAACGGCGCCTACCCCTACCTCCGACGCGTCGACCTCGACAATAAACTGTCTAGTGATATCCGGCATGATCAGAATGGGTGCGGTGGTAAAGAGAACCTTTAGACGGTCAAAAGCCTCTTGAGCGGATTCTGACCACCTAAAACAGGACTTAACTGAGGTCAGGGCGGTGAGCGGCGCGGCTACTTGACTGAAATTGCGTATAAAGCGGCGATAAAAATTAGCAAATCCAAGAAAGCGCTGTAACGCGACACGAGAATCAGGAACGGGCCAGTCAACTACCGCCTGGACCTTAGACGAATCCATACTGATTCCCTCAGCCGAGATGACCGAACCTAAGAATGTAACGGAAGGCACGTGAAAAGAGCATTTCTCAGCCTTTACAAAGAGGCGATTCTCGAGTAAGCGCTGAAGTACGCGGCGTACATGCTGCACATGGACTTGGAGGGAGGGTGAGAAAATCAATATGTCATCGAGATACACAAACACGAACACGTTTAGCATATCCCGAAGGACATCGTTGACAAGGGCTTGAAAGACGGCGGGGGCGTTGACCAAACCGAACGGAAGGACCCGGTATTCAAAGTGCCCGAGGGGTGTATTAAAAGCGGTCTTCCACTCGTCCCCCTCTTTAATTCGTACGAGATGGTAAGCATTGCGAAGATCAAGCTTAGAAAAAATCTTTGCTCCCTGCAAGATCTCGAAAGCTGAAGACATCAGTGGCAAGGGATAGCGGTTCTTAACCGTGATGTCATTCAGCCCCCGATAATCTATGCAGGGACGCAAAGAGCCGTCTTTTTTCTTGACGAAGAAAAAACCCGCACCGGCCGGAGACGAGGACGGGACAATAGTGCCAGCCCTGAGAGAGTCAGACAAATAATTCTCTAACGCCTCCCGTTCAGGAACCGAGAGAGAATAAAGTCTTCCCCGAGGGGGCGTGGTACCCGGGAGAAGTTCAATACCACAATCGTAGGGACGGTGAGGAGGGAGAGAAGTGGCCCGGGAACGACTGAATACCTCCCGCAAATCGTGATACTCCTCCGGTACTCCAGACAAATCCCCTGCCTCTTCCTGAAACACAGAAACAGAAGACACAGGAGGAACAGCAGACACAAGACAATCAACATGACACGATAACTTCCAAGACAAGATAGAGCCAAGGGACCAATCGATATGGGGATTATGACGTTTAAGCCAGGGATGACCTAATACTACTGGAGCAAAGGGCGAACGAAAAACAAGAAAAGAAATAGTCTCTCGATGATTACCAGAAACGGTAAGAGTCAGTGGAACAGTCTCTCTTAGAACCCTAGGAAGGGAACTACCGTCTAGGGCGAGAAGGGGGGTTGAATGCTTTAAATAGGTGAGGGGAATACCTTGCTGCCGGGCCCACTCCTCATCCACGAAATTTCCCTCGGCCCCAGAGTCGATCATGGCAGAGCAGGGAACAGATGAACTGGACCACTGAAGATGCACAGGTAGAGTAGTGCAAGAGTCTGAAGGGATCTCTCTAGAGATTGCGCTCGCCAGTAACCCTCCGCCTACTGACGAGCGCTGGCTTTTACTGGGCACGACAGAGCAAAGTGGTCGGGAGCAGCACAGTACATGCAAAGACGATTAACCAGTCTCCTTTCCCGTTCCTTAGGGGAGATTCGCAGACCTCCAAGCTGCATGGGCTCGGGATCCGGACTCGGAGCGGGTATAACGGAACCAGCAGTGGGCGTGGACCCCAGGACAGGCTCCATGCGGCGAGCTCGGCGTCGTAAGTCGAATCTCTTCTCCACTCGAATTGCCAGTTGAATGAGCTCGTCGAGCCGAGCGGGGACCTCTCGGACAAGGATCTCTTCTCTCAGCTCGGAGCTGAGACCCTCCAGAAAACGAGCGACCAACGCGGGTTGGTTCCAGCCGCAGGTGGTAGCTAGAGTCTGAAATTCTATGGAGAAATCAGAAACCGAGCGCCTCCCCTGCCGGAGAGAAGACAGCAACCGCGAAGCCTCCTCGCCGTGAGCAGAACGGTCGAAAACCCGGATCATCTCGTCCTTAAACAATGCGAAGCTGAAGACGCAATCCCTCTCCGCCTCCCAGTTAGCCGCTGCCCATTCCCGTGCCCGGCCGGCGAGAAGGGAGATAACGTACGCCACCTTAGTGCGTTCCTTCGCGTACGTCAATGGTTGCAGGGAGAAGATTACCTCACATTGGGTCAGAAACGACCGACACTGTGTGGCCTCACCCCGGTACACGGGCGGATTATTTATCCGGGGCTCCGGAGAATCATGAGACCCCAGCGAAGAGGGAGGCTGGAGACGCAGGTTGTGGACCTGACAAGAAAGATCCGACATCTGGGCGGCCAAAGTCTCAACCGCGTGTCTGGCTGCGGAGATGTCCTCCTCATGCTTGCCCAGGAGAACACCCTGATGTTCGACAGCGGACTGGAACGCGTTGCCATTCGCTGAGTCCATTCTTGGTCAGTTTGTTCTGTGATGGATTTAGAGAGGACTCAGAAGCGAGGATGACAATCACAGCTCTTTAATAGCAAATGGCAGGATGACCACAGGTACGTGTAACAGAGGAATGATATTAAACAGCAACAGAAGGTTCCTGTAGAACAGGCAGTCGAACTTGAACAGAAAACTCCCTCTGTGGTCCAGGCAAAGATGACCAGAGAGCTGGAGCAGTAGGGACCCAGAAACCCTCAGGGCCGGGATAGCGAGCAATGAAGAAGGAACACAGCCTCAGACTCCTAGCAGGTATGGTTCTGGAAGTATATCGCATGGACACAGAATAATACTCGAAGTAATCAGAGATATGATTCTAGACAGGACTGGACTGGACTCAGACAGATGCACGCATCGAAACTTACGAACAAACTGACAACACGACAAGAAAGAGAAGGTAAGAAAAAGCCAAGATAATGAGGGGGGAACGAGAGACAGGTGGAGAGAGATGAGCCTAATGAAAAGTGATAACAGCTGTCAGTAATGAAAGTGAAAGCGGCAAGTGGGTGAGTGAGTGAACGAATAACCAGCAGGGGGGGACAGAGAACGAGCCAGGATCATGACATTATTACATTTTCTTAGTTATTATAGGTAGTCTTAATGTTTGATTTTTTTGGTTATGATGTAGTTGTACATTTATGATTATATATTATTAGTAAAAACTTTTTAGCATTGTTATTATTACATGGTTATCCAAAATTCACAGTAACTGTTGTTTCAATGCATTAAATTGTTGGATGTCTGCACTTTCATTGTCATGCAAATGTGAATTGTTGATTAAAGGCTGCACAGACTGTCATCACCTCTTTCCCAGTAGTAAAACACTTTGGGTGATTTAAACCACATTGATGTGAGAAACAGACATAACCACATTTTTGTACAGTACAATTATTTTATAAAAGACATTTTTGAAGAATACATAAAAAATGAAGACCTTTAAAAAAACAACTTCTGTGTGAGTATTGAAAGAAATAGCAAAAATACAACAAAGCTATTTACAAATGAATATGATATGGACAAATTCTTTTGGGCCACATTAAGACACTTGGTCATTTTATTACACCATCCTGTCTTGCCAAGACACACTGCCTTCGGGCGAGTTGAAGAAGGTGCAGAAAATCTCCCTGACATTACAGACGTCTCTTGATGCCCGGTTTCCTCACATATTCCTCACTGGAGCCATGTGTCTCCCAAGCTGCTCTTCCTCATCCAGCAACCTCTGGTTTTCACTGGGGGAAAGCAGGAAGTTGTGAAGGATGCATGATGCCACCACAACTGTGTCCACATTTCTAGGGTGCAGGTTAATTTCTGCGATGAAATATTCTCCACCTGGAGGCAAGAATCCCAAAGGCGTTTTCCACCACCATCCTAGCTCTTGAGAGTCTGTAATTAAAAATCCTCTTCTGATGAGTGAGGTTGTGTCCAGGTGATGGTCTCATCAGGTATGGCTTGAGTGGGAAAGCTGCATCACACACCATGACAAATGGCATATCTCCAAGCTGAGCAGCACCAGGCAGAGAGGTACTGGGTGGCACATGAAGTGTTCTTGATTCCATTCCTCTCCCCAAATCAGATCCAGCATAGACCCCACCATCGCTGGTTCTTCCAAAGTCTCCTACTTGAATTACTCGAAACCTGTAGTCAGCATCTACAAGCGCCAAAAGCACGATGGAAAAAGTATTCTTGTAGTTGAAGTACTGACTTCCAGATCGTGGTGGTGGTTGTATGACTACATGCTTTCCATCTATTGCACCCAGGCAGTTTGGAAAATTCAATTTGTCCCAGAAACCTTGTGCCACCTCCCTCCAAGTGTCTTGTGTTGGCCTGGGTAGGAACCTCCCCATCATGAATTTTTCAATGGCTGCACACACCATATGGACAGAGTTGACTACAGTTCTGTGACCAAGGCGATAGCTGAAAGCTAGGCTGACCAGTGAGTCCCCAGAAGTGAAGTACCTGTGAGGGAAGAAACACACAACGATTACTTACATTTCATATTATTTTATTAACCTGTCTCTTTTTTGTATTTCAGTTGATGTTTGCAAAGCAAGATGGAAGACATTACAAGATTATTTTGTGAAGAACCGGAAGAAAAACCTGCCAACTGGATCAGCAGGTGGATCACAAAAGGAATGGAAATATGCAGAGATAATGTCCTTCCTTTTGCCCCACATACAACCAAGAAGGTCTGTATGGATTTTTTTAACATTTGCAATTTTACTTACATTATAGAACTCTACAGAAATGTGATAACTGTATTTATGATTACAGCAAAAGTGTATTTATTATCTGTATATTGAAAATCTAGAGAGGGAGAAAAATTGAAGGTTGAAACGCCTCATCACATTTTATCTATTACATAGGAGGGGGGGGATCTCCTCAACCACCACCAATGTGAAGAGGAGACAGTGAGGAGACAGTGATGAAGCTAATAGGTGTATATGGGGATGATTAGGAGGCCATGATGGACAGAGGCCACTGGGCAAATTTGGCCAGGATGCCGGGATTACACCCCTACTCTTTCGAAAGACATCCTGGTATTTTGTTCATGACCACAGAGAGTCAGGACCTCGGTTTAACGTCTCATCCGAAGGACGGATCTAGCAGTATCAAGCAGCTAGATGCTAGTCATCTAGCAGCATCCCGGCTGTACAGGCTGTACAGGTACAGGGGCAGCGCTTGCAGGTTCACCACCTGGTCCCGGAAGGGAGTGGTAGGAACCTTGGGCACATATCCAGGCCGGGGTCTCAAGATCACGTTAGAGTAAGCCGGCCCGAATTCCAGGCACGCTTCGTCAACGGAGAATGTGTGCAGGTCCCCTACCCTCTTGATGGAGGCCAATGCAACCAGGAGTGCTGTCTTCATGGACAGAAACTTAATCTCTACCGATTGCAAAGGCTCAAAGGGCACTTAAAACTACTGAGAGGTCCCAAGAGGGCACGAGGGGAGGGCGAGGAGGATCAGTCTCCTCGCTCCCCTCAGGAATCTGATGACCAGGTCGTGCTTCCCCAAAGACTTCCGCAAACCTGCTCTCTTCAACTGCTTCATGAGACGCGGCAATAGCCGCGACGTAAACTTTAAGGGCGGAGGGCAACAGCCTACGCTCCAGCCCTTCCTGCAGGAAGGAAAGCACGACATTGATCGGGCATCTCCAGGGGTCTTCTCCGCGAGAAGAGCACCAGTTGACGAAGAGGTTCCACTTCAACGCATAGAGGTGTCTAGTGGACGACGCTCTAGCGGAAGTGATGGTCGCCGCCACCGCAGGTGTCAGCGTACTCAAACCTGCCTCGTCCCGTCCAGGAGCCACACGTGTAGCCTCCAGAGCTCGGGACGAGGGTGCCCCGTCTCTGAGAGAGTAGGTCTTTTTTCAGAGGAATAGGCCAAGGAGGTGCTGTCGCGAGGAGCTACAGTTCGGAGAACCAAGTCTTGGTGGGCCAATAGGGGGCTACCAACAAGACCTGCTACTCGTCCTGCTTGATGTTGCACAAAGTCCGTGCAAGAAGGCTCACTGGGGGAACGCATACTGTGCCCTCGGACAGGGAGTAAAACAGGGCGCAGTGGGATGAGTCCCGGGAGGCGAACAGGTCTATCTGTGCCTCCCCGAACTGCTCCCAATCAGCTGGACTGACTGGGGATAGAGTCGCCATTCGCCGGAGATTGGACGGATCCGTGACAGCTCGTCGGCTGCCAGGTTCTGGTCTCCTGGAATGTAAACAGCACGAAGGGACCTCAAGTGCTTCTGACTCCATAATAGGAGGTGGCGTGCGAGCTGCGACATCTGACGTGAGCGTAGACCACCCTGGTGGTTGATATACGCTACCGTAGCGGTATTGTCCGAATGGACAAGTACGTGTTGACCCTGGAGCAGTGCTCGAAAGCGGTGCAGGGCCAGGCGTACTGCCAGCAGCTTGAGGCAATTGATGTGCATGAGGCGCTGGGGTCCTGTCCAGGAACCCGCGGCTGCATGCCCATTGCACATGGCTCCCCAACCCGTGGTAGAGGCATCCGTGGAGACAACGACATGCCTGGAAACTCGCAAAAGAGGGACCCCAGCCCATAAAAAGCTGAGGTTCGACCACGGGAAGAAGGTCTGACGGCAGGTTGGAGTCACTGGGACTGAGCCGCGATGCCATGCCCACCTCGGGACTCGATCGCGAAGCTGAAGCGTTCTCATATGAAGCAATCCGAGCGGCATCGCCGCAGCTGCGGATGCCATATGCCCCAGGAGCCTCTGAAAGAGTTTCAGATGGACCGCGCTCTGACCCTTGAACTGTCAAAGACAAGTCAGCAGTGAGTGCGCGCGCTCGCTCTTGAGCTGCGCGGACATGGCGACCGAGTCTATCTCCCTTCAGAGAAAAGAGATCCTCTGCACGGGGCAAAGTTAGCTTTTCTCCCGATTGACCTGAAGGCCCAGATGGCCTAGGTGCTGTAGCACAAGTTCTCTGTGTTCGCAAACCTGCTCTCGAGAGTGTGCTAGGATAAGCCAATCGTCGAGGTAGTTCAGGATGCGAACCCCGTGTTCGCGAAGGGGTACTGATATGCCTCTCCCTCGAGGCAAGATGGAGACATGAAAGTACACGTCCTTCCGGTCCATCGCTGCAAACCAATCCTGAGGCCGAACGCACTCGAAAATGCATTTGGCCATGAGCATTTTGACAGGCAGAGCACGGTTCAAAACGCGAAGATCTAGGATCGGTCGTCTCCCATGATCGGGGCATAGCCACCGACCACCACAAGCGAACTCCCCAGAACGGGGAGGAGATCGTGTGAACTGAGTCGCATAGCTGAGTCTGATCGTTCGGGCGACCCAGCGGGACAGGCCGGGGAGCTCTAACCAAGCTCCCAGAACCGATCCAGTGGGATACCCGAGCCACAGACGTCCCCCCGGAGGGGCAGCGGGGCGGAGAGACCAGCAGACGCGGAGGTGCTACCCCACCGCGAGTGCACAGTCGAGCTCCGCGTCCCATCAGAGGAGACCAGGGAAGGACCAGCGTTCCACGGGGGTCTGCTCTGTCGGAGGCTTGGCGACTCCCAGACACTCCCATCCGCACCCTCAGAGACAGAGGAGAATGAGAGTGGCGGGGCACGGGGCCGTTGCGCACTTTCACCTTGCTCTCTGTGCTCGGAGATGGAATGCAGCTCTTTGAAGAAAAGATTCTCCCCCAGCCCTCCACCGGGGGAAGGAGTGGGCCTGCGACCACTCCCTGAAGAACTGCAAGCCATACCCGAGCTGCCCGTAACGGGAGCAATGCAGCGGGGCTGCGGGGCTGGTACGGGCAGGGGCGCCTCCCTACGACCACCTCCACGGCACGGCCCGGTGCTGCTGGGACAGGACGGGAGGGGGCGGAAGTCGCAGGAGGGCGCATTCGGCGGCAAGCGGACTGAAGCATCTGAGCCGGCGGCTAGTAGCAGCAGAAACCGCAGAGTCAGATAAGCCACATTCCGCTTCTGGGCGGCCAAGAACTGTTGGGCAGCATTCTCGACCGCGCCACCGAAGAGGCTAGTATGGGATATGGGAAAGTTGAAGAAATGGTTCACTCAGCCTCACGCACATCGACCAGGTTAAGCCAAAAATGTCTGACCACACGCGTGGACATCACCTGACTCGTCGCTCGTAGAGCAAGGTCGGTGACAGCAGGCAGCTCAAGGATGAGCCCTAAATCAGCCCTACCCTCGTCATTGAACACCCATGAGAATGACAATAACATACAGTGAGGTGGCAGCCTGCCCCGCAGCTCTATAAGTCTCCGCCACCGGAGTAGACAAGAACCTACAGGCATTGGAGGGGTGCCTAGGGCTGCCACACCAGGTGGGGGGACACATAAGTGTTGCCACAGAACACTCCACAGGGGGGAACCCCAGTGCACCCTAGACTGCGGCCTCTACGAGGGCAGAGAAGGCGGAAGAGGCCGCTGAGTGATCGTGATAAGTGAAACGAGACTTCCACGATCTCACGGCCTCTTCATGCACATCCGGGAAGAAAGGATTTGGGTTCGCCACCCCCAAAAACCAATCATCAGCCTTAAGTGCTCGGGATATAGCAGAATTTTCCACACAAACCCGATACTCGCGGCAGCCCGGGAAGCATAGCTGTGAGCCATGAATCAAACTCGCTATGCTAGCACATCTGAGGACAGCAGCATAGACGAGCCATCTCCAGAGGACTCCAGCTCACCTTGTGATGCGGCGATAAACATGATTTCATCAGCTGGGGGACCGAATGAGAATGCGGGCCCGTGGACGGCCCCGCCCACTCACTCTGGACCACATGGGTTGCAACGTGAAAGATGGGGTGTGGACCGAGGAATTTCGTCGATTTAGTTCCAGACCTGACATCTTTTTGGTCACCCTGGCCACCAGCCAAAGTATTATCTCACGTGGAGAAAATAGTTCGGGTTGTGGATGAGGGGACTCTCACTCTACTGAGCGCATTGAGTCTCAACCGTTATACATTGCGATGATCATGTTCCCACTGAGAGAACGTGACACACCCACGAGCGCTGTCTGAGCGTGATCAAAGCCCAAACACGTCAAACAGCGCTCGCGCCCATCAGCTGATTCTATCAGAATACCGCACTCAGGAATACATGGGCAGATTAAAAATTTGTGCCGCATGCACACTCTTTCAGTAAGAGGAGAAAACTCTACTAGAAAGTGCCTCCTCATCCTCAGAATCTCCATCTAGGGCAGTAAACATACATGCATATATTTAAAGTATCTAAAAATAGACATTGCCTTAACACTTGAGTAACAACAAATTTACCTTCAAGTTCCATTAAAAAATCTTGGAAGTGATTCAAGATTTGCATTTCTTTGCTGTGCTTTAAAGTGCCACTCTCACTCATTTGTGGGTCAAGATGTGACACAATGTAATGAGAGTCCACCTGGAAAAACATTCCAGAAAAAAAAAATCATTAAAGAAAATGCCATATTCAAAAATAGGAGTTCAAAAGAGTTTCTCTAACACAGTGGTTCTCGATTCTAGTTCTGGGGACCCACAGCTCTGTACATTTTGTATGTCTCTTATCTAAGATAAACTGTTTAGTTCATTGAGCTGTCTTATACGCCTTATTCACGGCAGCGCCATCTTTGATTTTTAATGAGAATGAAAGCGAGGCTGTGAGGGATAGACTTGCATCTCTTCAATGGGCTGTATTGTTATTTAATGTGTTTTCGGATTGTTCTGCTCATGAAACACTTGAAAAATATCTTTCAAAGAAATGCCAGTTAACAAAAAACTCCCGAGAATGTAAGCTGTGGAAAAGTGTAATCTAGTAATCTAGCCGCTTTATTTAGCTTTTTACTGCGGATGCCATTGGAAACACGGTAAGTCTATCCCTCACAGCCTCACTTTCATACCTGTCATGGCGCTGCTCTGAATAAGGTCTATAACAAGCTAATAACCTGAATCTAGTGCGTTAAAAAAAAAGACAAAATGTGCCGGGCTGCGATTCCCCAAAGCATTGTAACCCTAAGTTGATCAACTTAGGATAATGGTCTCAGGACTTCAGTTGAGAACCACTGCTCTAATGATTTTTCCAAATATATGTACCTTACCTGATCATTGCCACCTTCAAAAACAAAGAGGCCACGGCACACTTCTTTGTTCTTCTCCATGATGTCCACTAGACGCTAAAGTTGAAGGCCCTCACGGAGCTGCTGAAGCATTAGAGTTCTTCGAGCAGCGGCATGCATTGCAATTGCCCTTTATAGAACAGAAACAAACATTGTTTTACAATCTAATAATTATTACTTGCATTGTTTGTAAAAAAAAATAAAAATAAAAAAAAGATTTAAAGGGATAGTTCATCCAAAAATGAAAATGATGTTTACCTGCTTGCCCCCAGGGCATCAGATATAGGTGACTTTGTTTCTTCAGTAGAACATAAATGATGATTTTTAACTCAACCCGTTGCAGTGTGTCAGTCGTATAATGCATGTCAATGGGAACTTCATCTATAAGAGTAAAAAACATGCACAAACAAATTAAAATTAAACCCTGCGGCTTGTGACGACACATTGATGTCCTGAGACACGAATTAATTGGTTTGTGCAAGAAACCAAACAGTATTTTTAAAAAAGCATCCTGTATGTGGAACCAATCCAATCGTATTGTGTTTTAGGACATCAATGCGTCATCACGAGCCACAGGGTTTAATTTGGATTTATCTGTGCATGTTTTGGTTTTTTAACGCTAATAGATGGAGTTCCAATTGCTGTGCATTATCCAACTGACAGACTGGATCGGTTGGAGTTAAAAATCATCATGTGCACTACTCAACAAAAAAAGTCACCTATATCTTGGATGCCCTGTGGGCAAGCAGAAAAACAAAATTGAAAAAAATTTTCTTATTTTCTTATAAAAAATGTATTATTAAAAAATAATAATAATAAATTGAGTGAACTATCCCTTTAAGAAATGCATAAAGTGATACCTCTTTATATTCTCCTTGTTTTGGTCATTTATAGGGCCAGTGTATCCACAGCTCGTAATTTGATCACAGTAATTCAACAGGTCTGAAGTCTCCTCGATCTAGAAAGAATTTTAGGTTTTCTTGAAACATTCACAAAAGGTGCATTGCAATAGAAAACTACATAATCACAAATTATTTTCATATATACCATTTTAATCAGTGGTGAAAATTCCATGTCATTAACATTATCCATCATGATGTTTTCAAGGTTTATGTCATGGTCTGGTGCTGGCTGAGGAACCGGAGGACTCCAGAGTAACCATAAAGATAGCTTTTAATATAATAAACAGGCAGGAAGACAGGAACACGGGTGCAACACAGCTCACATTAGACAACGACCGACCAAGACTGAATGAAACTGAGGGAACTAAATACACAGATGAATCAAACATAATGGAGAAAAAACAGGTGAAACAGATGATCAAAATCGAGGAACAGGTGGCTGATGAGGGAGTGAGTTCAGGAGAGGAGACAAAAGGATCCTGGGTAGTGTAGTGCAGATGACGAAGACAGACTGGTGCAGACGAAGGACTGTGACATTATTCCCCCCTCCCGGTAGGCGTGACTTCACGCCGTAACATCAATGGGGAGGGGGGGTGGGCGCCCTGGAGGCTGTGGAGGGCGTGGTCTGGAGGAGGAAGCATAGTGCCTTCAGATTCCGGAGGAACTAGATTTAACCGCCTTCTACCATGTCCACCTGAATAAATAAATATTATGAAATTGAAATGCCATCCAATTCCATTAAAACTGTGTATGATGTAATTGTAAGTTTTAAACAGAAAAACACTGTCAGTGCCAATCTATTGAAATGCACAAAAAGAAATTAAATGACATTCACAAAACTATCGGCACTGTGCAATAATGTAAAACTAGTTCATGTTGTGTTAGTTTACAGATCATACCAGTTGCTTTGTAAAGAAGCCAGCCTCCAGATGCAGAGTTCATTTTTGGGTATGCATCACTGAACAAGCTAGAGACCTAAAATCCACATTTAACTCAAGATTAGAAAATAATTCTAACAAAGGTTTTTAGTCGTTTATAACAAGGAAGGCATAGCTGTTATGGTGTGTAAATATACATCACCTCTGAATGTTTCAAGTCATCAGACATGGTAAGATTCCATTTTCCCAAGCCAGCTTGCAAAAGCTGCACCTCATCAGCTGGTGACGGGGCCATATCTGTATTTTTGTTTAACAGAAAAACTGAAAACACAAAGGGTTTCCATATTTTGTTGCACTTTGCTGGTCTACTACAGCTGGGTAGCCGTCTTTTCGAACCCCGCTTAAAAAATCCAGGGAAAGACCTTTGAAAATAGAAATTAGTATTGCATTATTTTTGTTACATTAATGTGTTTATTCGGGAACACAAAGAACCTCAAAATGGCCCCTGACTACTACCACTTCTCTAATGATAAGTGCTAAAATGTTTTGTAAATGCATGCTGAATACAATGTGGCTGTTTTTCATTGTTGTGACTGCAAAACTGAAACCTGACCATATCTTGGTCCACTGTATGCAGGGCCGTGGGAAGTAGGGGTGCTGAGGGTGCTGCAGCACCCCCTGGCGACAGCTGTTTCTAGGGCTGTGAATCTTTGGGTAGACAGCGAATCGATTCGATTCACGATTCATAGGTTTTCGATTCGATTCATGAACGATTTGTGCAAATTCAGAACGATTCGATTCGATGCGATTCACATCCAAATTCGATGCGATTCGATTAATTCGATTCGATTCTTAATTTTTTATATGCATTATAGTATAATTTCAATGCTTCACCCATCTTTGTCTGGGTTTGAATTAGCCTACACAGCGGCCTTCGGGGATCAGATAGTGGGGATTTTGTCCATTGTTAATGTTAGTTCATGTTTGTTTTTAATTTTAATGAATATATTATTATAAAAAAAAATCAATGGCCTACAAATTAGCATTTGCAAGTAGCAAATATTTTGAAAAAGGCTTTAAAAAAAGTATTGCATTAAATGACTACATGCACAAATTAATGGAGACGTTTTCATTAGTTTCATTTTGCGTCCTCTCAGTGCACTCGTTATCATCTTTTCACTGGATTTTGCTCGCGCTCGGTCCCATAGCTCTCATGCTTTCATAACGTTAACTACAGATTTTTGAGCAGTCCATGTTTGAGCTCTCCAGCTGAGCTCTCTGTCGAGAAAGCAATAGTTTTGAGGCAAACCGCTCAAGCCATTGATAAAGCTGCCATGCCATTGCGTGGGCACTATGAAATAAAACGCTTTCATTCATTTATTACATGGACTCTCCGTACACGCAAGGTGGTCTCTCGCTCGCTTTCCCTCTCTGCCGAGTGCGTGCAGCCGCGTGTGAACGCGCGATACGCGGTTTGGAGCACAACCTCTGTCTCGTATGCACGCTCGCTCTAGATTCCGGGAGATTTTAACTAATTTGCGGTAATACAAGCTAATCACGACATGAGTAGCTCAACAGGTAGAAAGATAAACTCATCTTTCAGGCATTTGACCGACCGAGCTTCAGCGTGAGAAATCAGGGGTGTGTGAGCGCCTGAAACCAATCAAATGCGGATGTCGTATGACGGCCAATGCGTGAGGCAGCTTGTACCAGGAACACTTTTAGGTTGTGTTTATATATTTTAAACCACTGAATCACTATAAAATCGTGATTAATTCGATTCTTAGCCTTTTAAATCGATTATTCACGTAAATAAACGATTCACGATTCAAAATACATGTTTCAGGATCGATGCATATGCATCGCCAGGATTTATAATCGATGCATCGAGAAAACGAGTGAATCGTTACACCCCTAGCTGTTTCACTACATTGAAATTTAATATGACGTAACTTTAAATAACTTTGTTTTTCAACATGTTTTTTAAGAACACCTTCTACCTTTATAAAACGACTCTAACGATTATTTCATTTCCATATGTTGTCGAAGAGTTGTATAGAAATTAATATAGGCTGCCTATCATAAGGCAAAAGTCGATCTCGCATAGAGTGAGTGACATGACACTGGTTGAGGTCCAGCATGTCAAAATTGATTTGACACTCATTTTATGCATGTGAAAAAACTAAATACAGATGTCTTGATTAAAGCATTCTTTGGCATTAAGGGCTGTTCACAAAGAACGAGTTTTTCCATTACCCTCTGCTACTGTTCCAAATGCTTTTCACTGTGAACGCGCACGCAACTGTTGCGCTCGCGTCTCGCGAATGAAACCTCATTCTCAAAACGCGGCACTCAAGTTAAAATAAGTTCAACAAAAATGCACCTCGAAACCTTGCATTCCCCCAAATTCGGATTTGTTTTATTTATTTGTATTGGTACATCCACGCCGCGAGATGTTTAAAAGTGCTGGGGACAATATCGACCCTGGCAAAAAGTGGTGGAGAAATTACCAAATAATAATTATTAATAATTATGATAGTAGTAAAAGGTGTTTCTGGTTTGTTTGTTTTTTTGTTTTTTTTGCGTCAAAATATTTCTCAAACGGCAGTGCAAACCCCCTGATGACCCAATTCCCCTCCAGTAGATCTGCTCTGGCGCCGACTCTGTCAAGCCACGCCCAGCACCCCCATGATAAAATATGTTCCCACGGCCATGACTGTATGACTCTGCCCCGACTGCTGCTGACCCTGCCTTGTGCTGGTATTCCCGAACGACTGGTTAAGGATTTCAATGATGTTTTGAACAGTAGCAGATGCAGCATCTGCACCAAGATTTCTGTCTTGCTGTACAATAAAGACCAGTTTGATATATGCATTGTCTACATTGACAAGTCCTTGAATATAATAATTGTGCAAAAGAGCAAACAATCAAGCTACAAAACATCATGATATGACATCAGTGCATTGCAAACTTGTGAATGACAATAATAACCTGCAACGAACTGTTGCACACTGTAACATTACATGGATAAGACTTGTATCAACGTTATTGGTTACTTCAGTAACACGAACTTACTACAAGCTGCCTTGAAGAGCAAGCTGAGGAGGAAGATGATGCCGCTCCGTGTCTCTCCTGAGAGCTCATCCTCACAGACTAAGACGAAGGATGCCGACGGTCTCATATAATATTAAATTATATAATTGTAGGTCAAGTATTATTTACATATATTGTTAACAATAGAACAAAGCACGAAGTATTGCGTAACTGACTATCTAACCGCGAGACGAGAGCTTTCCAATGTGCGCGCCACTCAGTGACGTCTTTACTTCCGGGTCAGAGAGCACCTGTCCATCAAAAGCTCACTATCCAATCAGAGTAGATCACTGTTAAGCCCACCCCCACGAGAGATTTGTCTCAAAACATCAAACGAAAAGCTCCGAAACGTAAGCGAAATCTTTGGCAGCAAACGAAAAACTGAGAAGCATAAACGAAATCTGTATCAATGTATTCAGAATCCACGATTTGCGAAAACGAATCTTTGAAAACCAATAACAAAAAATGAAGCATATTTGAAGAGCCTGTTAAATTCGTGCGACTGAGTTAATTTTTTTCATTTTAATTGTATTTTTCTTCTTTTGTAATGGAATATTTTGATAGTTTCTGAAAAAGTTACATTCAGTTTTATAAAGTTACGTTCATTATTATTGAGACAAATGTAATTCCATAGAACTGCAGTATCAGAATGACCCAGAATCAGACCGAGAAAGAGAAAGCCGCGATGAAGCGAGTCAAACAGAACCTCACCACACACGGCTCTTAATAAACGTTTCTGAATGATAATTTGCTACATTTTGTTTAACTTTATACAAGTTTGTTTAACACAATAGCATCTGACTGGCAACAATAGCAACTGACTGGCTACTAATGTTATACTCAAACAGCGGTGGCAAGTTTACGTTCTTGATCAAATCGAAAATAACGTCATAAAGCATATATACATGAAAAATACATTTACAACATTAGCACTTATACAAAATTCATGTTTGTACGCGTTTGTCGTAGACACAAAATAGCATAACTAATAGCCTAGTGGCAATAAAGCTAGCGCTGGCATTTGAAAAAAAACTAAAACACAAGGCCACATCTGGAATTAAACATGCAAATACATTTAAAATGGTTAAGTCTTAGCCTACTTACAGGTTGTGGCCCAACAACTGCTGCCTCTGGTTTTAAAGTTGGAACTGCTTCATGTTTTAGTAACAGTTTCTTGTTGAATCCGGTGTTGAATTCGTGGAGATTCTGGAAGCTGTCTTCCGTAAAATGCGCAGGACAGAGAGCTAAATTACGATCGTCATTTTCAGGAATATAATCAAACATAAATTGTATCCATTGTTGACGAAGTAGCGTCCGTGGGAAGCTCGAACACAGAAGACCTGGCAGCTGGGTGAACACTCACTCGACGTGCCGCAGAAATATGCGCATGCCTTTTCCTGTATATTCCGGAGGGAGGGTTGATGCAAATGTGTGGGGTTAGTGACGTACCATAACCCAGCTGTAGTCCCAATCGAGTCGTTTTTGTAGGCAATTATACTTCCTGATTTATAAAAGATGATATCTCTGCTTAAACTAAACTTTCAGCGCTGCAACTTTGCAGATACTGTTCATGCACCAACAGCAACATTACACACTATTTAAAATCAAAAAAGTGAAATCGCAGTCAACCCCCCCTTTAATACTCAAAGAGGATTGGCTTTCTAGGCGAAACCCCAATTCTCCGTCATCCGACGTAACTCAGAGTGACAGGCCGTTCGATGTAGACTACTTCTGTTAAATAAAATATCTCGCTTGGCATTGAACTTTGAGCTTTATAATTCTACAGATATTTATACTCTAACAACAACATTACACACTAACTACTTACTACTTTCAAACTTACATGGGATCACGAAGATTGGGACCTTAAATTTATTTTAATTGATGATTGATTATTGCAGTGTTCAGACATTTTATAGATTGTAATTAATTTTAATTATAGGTTTCTAATTCACTGTATTATCATATAAACCACAAGCTGTCTTATTTTGCCCCAATGTGGCAACAGCAAAAATATTCTGCTCATCCTTGGAGAAAAGAGCTGGTAATACTCAAGCGGCAACATTCTAATCTGAAACATGAAGTCTACCCGGAAGTACGAAAACTGCAATGTTATCAAAAATCCACTAGAGGCCAGTCCCAAAAGGGTGCAAATGTCCATATACCCCATGTTAAAATGTCTGTTTTCACAGCATAAATTCATGTTTTTACAGTTTGGTCCATGAACTTTTATTGTAATCTTTAATATGTTCCGAGTGCCTGACATCTGTGAGGGGGGTGAATTTTTTTTCGAACTCGTTAGTTTAGATCGTATTTGGATAAAAAAATGTATGACAAATAAGGGCGGTTAACTTCACAACTTCACAAGGGCGGACACAACACATCATACCACCTCTGTATCCTTCCTGAACATTTGTATTTTGTATTTCCCGAGATTTTCCAGTATGGCGCCGCCCATACCCCCCATAAACAGCAGAACTGAACTGTTCTTCAGAAAGTCTTTATGTGACGTCACAGACGCTTTGTCCATATTTTTTACAATCTATGGTAATACTGCCAAATATGTAGGACAGGTAAGTCCAAATAGAGTGCCAGTGAAGTCTGAAACTGAAACTCTCAGCTGACTTTTGTGCAAGACCTTTTGTGCAAGGTGATCAGTTAAAGCAAGCTATTGCATTCTCTTCCCCATTCCCCACCCACCCCTTTTTTCAGTGTTATTTCCCAGAAATAACATGTTTATGCAGTGGTGTACAGATGTGCTCTCTGGCTCTCTTTTCTCCAAACCCCCACATAGCCATAGTCTACACTCTGGAAACCAGGCTTTTCCCATGAGACTGTCACACAGTGAAGATGATCCATATTGTTGTCATTGTTGTTATCATTGCTATTGTTGTTCCAACAAGATTCCCCATAGCTAGTGCCACCCACCCTAGACTGGGGTCTCAATTCCTAGGCAGAAAAATGGATGTCCAGAAACTCAGGATAATCCATCATGCACTGAAAGCAGAGGTCACATAGGAAATGAATGCAGGTAAGACCTGTCTCCTTTATGGAGATGCTTTCTGCACCCAGTGAAAAAAACAGGAGTTTCAGAAAGAGTGTTGAAGTTGCTGGATCTTAAATAGACTGGAAGTCCCACTCTGAAATCACAGAAAGTTTTGACATTGCCACAAGGGTGTCATTTGAAATGTGCTTTTGTTCTCTAGTTGAAGCACCACAGAGTAGACCTTATCCTTTTCACCTTAAACTGAATTTATCATCCCTGGAAACACCATAGGCATGTGAAGAGAGTATTGTTTTTGGCTGCCTGTTTTTATTTTAGTTTTAGTCTAGTCTTTGTGTCAAGCTGTCATTTCAGTTTTTATTAGTTTTAATCAAATTTTCCTTGAGCTTTTGACATCTAAGAGGTCATCATATTATAAGAATATCCTGTACGTTTCAGAACTGAAAACATCCTTGTTAGTCCAATAAAAGCTTTTATTGACACAGCCTCTAAAAACGACTCGTTTTTAAAAGTGGGGAACTATGACAACAAAGAGGATAAAACACCACCCCCACAGAAGTTGATCAACGCCTGCTTCACCACGGCAGGTTTAGCCCCGCCCACCGATTCGCGCATTACACACATAAGTATCATACATGTACATGCTTACCTCGTGATGATCGCTACCGAGCAATACAGAATATTGTGCAGTGCCTGGTTGTGCAAGACAGTCGCTGCATAAGCTTCCTGTGGATTCCAATAGGACTGCATGGATAAAATTTATTTTTAATGACGTTCCAGCTGTTGAGGTAAAACATCGTCGTCTGTTCGTTTCATTTCACTGAGGATTGTTTTGTCAACAAGACTGGATTTGCAGACCGATTAAGAGTAAAGAACGGTGCTGTGCCGTCTATATTGAATCTGACAGGAATATTGTGCAACACACGGACTCTGGGTTGAACATGTATGGGCGAATCCGGTTGCCATTTGACAACATAGGACGTTTTCCCCCACGTACACCAACGGGTGAGTTAAACTCATTATAATATGCAAAACTGTTCTCCACTCGCAGCAGTGGGTGTTTACTTCCAAGTCTTCAGTGCGACACGCCCATAAAAACCGACTGTTTTTTAGGTAGGCTCACCAGGGTACAAAATAGCCTATTACTTGTTCATTTTGATGTTTTTGAATGCAAAAACCAAGCGAACGTTATAAGTTGACCTCAGACAACAATATAATAACATTTAAAAAGCCAGTTCATGACCCCTTTAAGTCTAGTTTTAGTCGACGAAAGACATAGTCTAGTTTTAGTCAATGAAAGACATAGTCTAGTTTTAGTCAATGAAAATTGTATTTTAGTGTCTTTTTATTAATGCAATTCTATTTAACCCCGTCACTGTACGTACTTAGTAGTATATGAAACCAGCATTTTCTTTTAGCCAAACCCATTTCAAACAATCTTATCATCTTATAGTTACCTTATTATATTTATAGACTCAAGAATACATCCATTCCAGATATGGAAGACGCTCTGATTTGAATTTACAATGTATTTATTTTACCAACCAAACAAACATGTTAGAAGTAGCCTACACACATGATGAAATGAAAATTTTTCCAAATTTCATTTCTTCTTTTTCTCCCAAAGACGAATCCCTTCTTCTGTGTCAGACTTAACTTTGTTTGTTGTCGTTTATGCTAACGCCTGTTTCACACATAATCCGTTTGCAGTGCGTATGTGGTGCGTATTTTTCCCGCACCCAATTAATAGGTTAGAGCCTATGGTTAGAGTGCTACATGTCATTTCTCCCACATCACAAATCCTAAAATTTACATAAACCCCGCCCCCAGGAACACACAGTCTATGTACCGCTCCAGGCAAGTCCAATTGCAATGTGCTCATGACACTGTCATAAACATGACATAACACCTGTCATGAACATGAAGGAGTCTTTATGAATGTTTATGACTTTTGTCATTAAGTGTCATTCGGTAAATTATGACACTTTTAATGCAAAGTTGACATTGTTTAAAATGTCTTTGTTATGACAGCTTGACATTAACCAAGACAGAAATGTCTTTGTTATGACAACTTGACATTAACCAAGAAATCATAAACTGTCACAAATATGTCATAACAGGTAATTATCAAACTTAAAGAAGTTATTTAGCTTTGTGTTAACATTACATTACCCTGTCATATGTTATGGTTGGTTTTAACTTTGGTTGTCATGACACCATTATAACTACTGTAACATAAATGTTTTGCTTGTTTTCAAGTAAAGTGGAACACAATTGTACTAGTTATAAAAGATGTCATTAAGGGTTATTACACTTTCAAATGCTTTAACAACAGTGTCATTAATATTTCCCATAACCTCAAGTAAAGTGGAACACGTTGGACTAGTTATAAAGATGTCAGGTTGACAGTTTATGATTTCTTGGTTAATGTCAAGTTGTTATTATTAAGACATTTTTGTCTTTGTTAATGTCAAGTTGTCATAACAAAGACATTTTAAACAATGTCAACTTTGCATTTAAAAGTGTCATAATTTACCGAATGACACTTAATGACAAAAGTCATAAACATTTATAAAGACTCCTTCATGTTCATGACAGGTGTTATATCATGTTTATGACAGTGTCATGTCAGTCTTATGCACACCCCTTCAAATAAAGTGTTACCGTAATTGCTAACTATTTTAGAGTAACTTACCCAACTGTTATAATATCAGAGGTGAAACTGGAAGAAAATTATGTTATTCAACCTAATTTTAATTGCAGGCATTAAAAGAATATGGCAGCAACTGAAAATGAAATATAAAATAATAATTCAATCAGGTAAGCCTTGAGCATATCATGAATGTAGACTGCCGGACTTTACAAACATCTGACATATTAAATAACTTAATACCATCCAGCAGCAGTGCAGCAGCATTTTTGACATAGCTCTAATTAACACAATTAAATGTTCCTTCTCATTTGAATTCTACTCAGCCAACAGAAAGAAGGAAGATGCAGAAGAGATGGAGATGCAGAGGATATGGAGATGTAAACCAGAAGTAAACCTGCTCCTGACCAGGTTAGGTTCACAGGGTAAGTTACCATGGTAACTGACTCTGAGTATAAGTTACCTCTCTTTCAGAAATGGGCTTGACTTACCCTGCTTTCTCAGGTTTGTCTTACCTCCCATTCTGAAACAGATAACCCAGAGTTTCCCACATTTCAGGGTTAACATACTCAGAGTTCTCACTTAACCTCATTTCTGAAACAGGCCCCTGTGCTGTAACTACAACAGACTCGGTTTGAGTTGAATCTTGTTGTTTTATTAAAGATCTCCTATCATAGCATTTGAAATGTTCCTATTTTTGTTTTGGGAGTTCACAAAAAAAGTTTAACGTGCATGCAAGGATAAAAAACATTTTTTTTGTCTTATAATATGCATTTATTTTTACCTGATTTGCTCAACGACTCCCAAATGATTCGTTCGACGATTCATTTTCACAAACACCTCCTTTGAGTGACGCGAATCTGTGGCGATTGGTCAAATGACCCAGTCAGTTGTTATTGGTAACCGTAGGCAGAGATTGTCGGCAACGGAACACACATCACAAATAATGGATTATAGCTTGTCAAGTGTTGAAAATACAGTGTATGAGCAAACGTGTCAGAAAAAGTTTACTTTCCACACGGTCCCTTACTCGCGTCTCCGTCAAGAGCGAGCTTTCCCGGCAAAACTCCAATTGCGGTTGGCTTTTGAGGGGCAGTGCTTATTATATAGAGCGAAGTCATATTTGGCTAAGTCGTTTAGGAGGTAATTGCCATTTTTCAGTGAATGTCTGGGGAATATCAAAAACAAAACTAACTTTACCCCGCTTAGAAGCTGCGCGGAGTGTACACAACACTCACAACAAAATATAACTCTATTGTGCATGCTACAGAAAACATAACAGCAAAAATTATTAATAATACTTACAGATTGTGATTCGGAGGAAGACGAACCTGATCCATATACACTGGATACTGAGCCCTCCTTCGGGAACAACCGATTTGCGAATCCACATTTGAATTAATTTATGTTTTTGAATGATTCGTCATTAAAATGATGAGAACACAAGGTTCGGGCTATACTGTTGTGGTATCGTTGCAAATATGAACTCTAACCATTGATTCTTCACATGTTCGTCCCTGGGCAATGAAAACAAGTGGCTGAACTGTCTTTGCAATGTAGAACACACCGTGTTCTCGACAAGATGCGATTCAGCCGAAGTATTTGAATGTGTAGTCTTCAAGTTTACACTTCCATCTGTGCGCGCAGTTGCTGGGAGCGGCCAATGAGCTAATGTTTCGTGTCTACGTCACTATGAAACAGCTAATGACTCGTTTCAAAAACAATTCATTTCATAGACTCAGAGTCGACTCTCATTTTTGAAAGACAATAACTTTATATACGGTGCACTTTCAGATATAAATCTTTGCAGGATGTTTTCATTCCCTTAAAGCTATCCACACTACATGAACAGTCATTTTCAAAAATCCATGATAGGTGCTCTTTAAACACAGTAGCAACAAAAAAGTATGATCCAAGATAGGAAGCGTGGTCAACAAATGTAAACAGGGTAGGTAACATTAGCAGAAGTCCAAACAGCAAACTAATCAAAATCCGTAATAAGACATCTGATTACAGCACTGGCTTACATCAGTTAGTAGTTCATAAACTATTGCATCAACTGATCTCAAACTTCTTTAACTTCAGTTAACACAGAAATGAACGAGTAACTGCTTTTACCTCAGCTCAGACATGAACTGGTCGAAAGCTGATGACGTAACCTGCAGATAGGCCCGCCCTCACGTGATACTGATTGGTCAATGTATAAGCTCAAATCTGATTGGCTGAAGAGTACGACTGCTCTGTTTTACAAGTAGAACGCTGGCAGTAAAGTCTCAAAAATACACACACACACATCCAAGGCGATTCGTACGTGAATGACGATTTTTACATTCAAATTCAAGGACGCTCTCATACATTTTAAACATTCAAAGGTTTTTGTGCACAGTTGTAAATCTACGAATTGTGTTTTGCATTTGTGAAATGCATTTTATGAATATGTAAATTTATTTTGCACATTTGAATTGCTTTTTGTGAATATATTTTTTTTTTCACAAACGTGAAATTTTTTTGTGTGTACGTGAATCAGGTTTCACGCATGTGAAATTGTCTACGCACGTGTGAATCATGTTTCTTTGTTCTCATGACAGTTGCCAAAGTGAGATACACTCTAAAAAATGCTGGGTTGTTTGCTGCCTAATTTTGGGTACAGACAAATCTAAACGTTAGGTTAAAATGTAATTAAAAAAAAAAACAACCCAATGGCTGGCTTTGTTCATATTTGACCCAAAGTTGGTGAACAACCCAGCATTTTTTAGAGTGTGTTGACTGAAAGAAAAAAATGCATAAAAGTGCATGAAATTATATATCACTCTGATATAATTTTGATATTTTTTAAGCAATATAGTGACATATAGACTCTAAAAATGATCTGGGTCAAATATGGACAAACCCAAATGTTGAGTTTTAAATGCAATTAAAAAATGTACAGTTGAAAGTGAAAGTTGAATATGGGTTAAAATTTGAAATTACATTTTAACCCAACATTTGGGTTTGTCCATAATTAACCCAAATTTGGGTGACCAGATCCTGCCATGAGCTATAGGAAACTCTTGTATGCACATATAGTTGCTTATACTGTATGTGGATATAAAGGAGCAATACAGGAGACCAATATTGCTTGTATATGCACATATATACACCTCAAACTGCCATTGTGCCATTTATAGGCCTACGCATGCAGCATATATATTATCATATATGTGTTTATATGCCGTATATATATATATATATATGTGTGTGTGTGTGTGGATATAAACTGCATATAGGTTTCATATATGCGCATATATCCTCATATAGGTTCTTTCCATGAGTGGGAGGCTTTGGATGGACATGAAAACTCAGTGGGGGATGACGTTGGACCCGGTACCTTTTCAGGAGGAAAGGTACTCTGTTTTGGTTGCAGTTGTTCCTTCTCTCCGGGAAGCGTTATCTGGTTATAGAACGATTCGCCGACACCCTAAGAAGAGGGGGATTAAATGTGAAAATCTTTGGCATTTGAAGTATATACTGTACTTCCTACAAAAATTCTTCATACCTCCTGCAAAAAATGAGGAATCTGCCGACTTAAATGTGTAGATGGCTTTGCTAAATATTAGAACTATCAGAAACAAAAACATTTTTGATTAATGATCTGATCTCATCACATGGACTGGATTTTCTTTTTTGACTGAGACCTGGCTCGGGGAAGGGAGCGGGTTGCTCTCGCTGAAGCCTCTCCTTATGACTTTTCTTTTTTGAATTCTCTGAGGCTTGGGGTCGGGGGTTGAGGAGGGGGGCTACTATTTTTAGGAACTGTTTTAAATGCATGCCTGTTTCAACAACGAACTTTGTTAGTTTTGAGGTGCAAGCATTTAAAGTGGACTTGACTAGGCCAGTTACTTCTGTTGTTTTATATAGATCTCCTAAATATAACAAAGACTTTATTCAGGAATTTTCAAAA